>JAUUDY010211552.1:0-10045 GCA_032361765.1 Panulirus inflatus
AGCCTGTTTACCTGTGAAGGTGTTATTGTCAAGCATGTTTACTTGTCCCATTCTTAGTGTCCAGCCTGTTCCTTTGTCCACTTGTTAGTGTCAACCCTGTTCACTTTAACCAGTGTCAGTACATGGTCATTTAGCCTGTCCCAGTGATAGTGTCCAGCCTGTTCACCTCTCAGAGTGTTTGCGTCCGACTTGTTTTCCTGTAACATCGTTAGTGCTCAATCTGTTCACCCACCCTAGTGTTCATGTTCTAGCCTCTTCACCTGCCCGAGTGTTAGTGTCGAGCCAGTTAACCTGTCCTAGTGTTAGCATCCGCCCTGTTTACCTATCCCGTTGTTAGTGTTTAGCCTGTTCACCTGTCCTAGTATTAGTGTCCAGCCTGAGCTCTTCTAGTGTACGTATCCAGCCTGTTCATCCGTCCCAGTGTTAGTGTCCAGCCAGTTCCCATGTCCCAGTGTCAATGTCCAGCCTGGTACCCGTACCAGCGTTTGTGTCCAGCCTGTTCACCTGTCCCAGTGTTGATGTGCAGTCTATTCCCCTGTCCCAGTGTTAGTGTCCAGCCTGTTCCCATGTCTCAGTGTTAGTGTCTAGCCTGTTCACTTGTCCCAGTGTTAGTGCCCAGCCTATTCACCTGTACAAGTGCTCGTTTCCAACCTGTTCACCTGTCCCAGTGTCAGTGTCCAGCCTGGTCACCTGTACCAGTGATAGTGTCAAGCCTGTTCATCCCTCCTAATTTTAGTGTTCAGCCTATTCACCTTTACCAGTGTTAGTGTCCAGCCTGTTCAATTCTCCCAGGATTAGTGACCAGCCAGTTCACTTGTCTCTGTACCAATGTTAGTGTCCAGCCCCTTCAAATGTCCCATTGTTACTGTCCAGGCTGTTCGCCTGTCTTAGTGTTTGTGTCCAGCCTGTTCACATCTCCCCGTATTAGCGTCCGCCCCTTTCACCTGTTCACCTATCCCAGTATTAATGTCCAGCCTGAGCTGTTCCATTGTAAGTATCCAGACTGTTCACCTGTCCCAGTGTTAGAATCCAGCTATTTCCTCTGTTCCAGTGTTAGTGTCCAATCTCTTCACCTATACCAGCGTTAGTGTCCAGCCTCTTCAACTGTCCTATTGTTACTGTCCAGCCTGTTCACCTGTTCCAGTGCTAGTGTCCAGTCTGTTCACCTGTCCCAGTTTTAGTCTCCACCCTATTCACCTGTCCCAGTTTTAGTCTCCATCCTATTCACCTGTCCCATTGTTAGTGTTCAGCCTGGTCACATGTCCCAGTATTACTGCCTAGCCTGAGTTGTTCCAGTGTACGTATCCAGCCTGCATGTCTGCCTCAGTATTAGTGTTCAGCCAGTTCCCCTGTTCTAGTGTTAGTGCCCACCCTGTTTACCTGTCCCAGTGCTAGCGTCCAGCCTGTTTACTTGTCTGTTTGTTAATACCTAACCTATTCACTTGTCCCTCTGTTACTGAGTAGCCTATTACCTGTCTTAAGTGTTAGTGTCTAGCCCGTTCATCTGCCTCAGTGTTACTTTCCAACTTGTTCACTTGTACTAGTTTTAGTGTCCAGCCTGTTCACCTGTACCCTTGTCATCCAGCCTAGTTATCAGCCCTAGTGTTAATGTTAAGTCTATTCACATGTACAAGTGATATTGTCCAGTCTGTTCACTTATTGCAATGTAAGTATCCTGCCTGGTGATCTGTCTCAGTGTTAGTCAGGAATGTTCCCCTGTTTCTGTGTTATTGTCCAGCCTGTTTACCTGTCCCAGTGTCAATGTCCAGCTTGGTACTTGTACCAGTGTTAAAGTTTAACCTGTTCATCTGTCCCAGTGTTGATGTCCAGCCTGTTTCCCTATCACAGTGTTAGTGTCCAGCGTGTTCTCATGTTTAGCTTGTTTACTTGTCCCAGTGTTAGTGTCCAGCTTGTTCATCTGTACCAGTGTTAGTGTCAAACCTGCTCTTTTGTACCAGTGACAGTGTAGCCTAGTCACCTGTGCCAGTGTTGGTGTCCAGCATGTTCACCCCTCCCAATTTTAGTGTCGAGCCTGTTTACCTATCTCCGTTATATTGTCCAGCCTATTCACCTTTTCCAGTGTTAATGTCCAGCCTGTTCATCTGTCCCAGCGTTAGTACCCATCCTATTCACCTATCCCAGTGTTAGTGCATAGACTGTTACCTATCCTAGAGTTAGTGTAAAGCCTGTTCATCTGTCACAGTTTTAGTTTGCAGACTGTTCAAATGTACTAGTGTTAGTGTCCAGCATGTGCACTTATCTCAGTGTTACTGTTAAGCCTGTTCACCTGATCCACCGTTAGTGTCCAGCTTGTTTACCTGTCAAAGTGTTATTGACCAGCCTGTTCACTTGTCCCATTGTTAGTGTATAGCCTCTTTACCTGTCAAAGTGTTAGTATCCAGCCTGTTCCTCTGTCCCATTGTTAGTGTCAAGCCTGTTCACTTGAACCAGTGTCAGTACATGGTCATTTTACCTGTCCCAGTGATAGTGTCCAGCCTGTTACCTATTCTAGTGTTAATGTCCAGCCTGTTCACCTGTCAGAGTGTTAGTGTCCGACTTGTTCACCTGTGACATTGTTAGTGCCCAATCTGTTCACCTACCCCAGTGTTAATGCTCATCCTGTTCACCTATACCCAGTGCTAGCGTCCAGCCTTTTCCCCTGTCCCAGTATTAGTTTCCAGGCTTTTCAACTGTCTCATTGTTACTGTCCAACCTGTTTACCTGTCCCAGTGTTAGCATCCGCCCTGCTCACATGTCCCATTGTTAGTGTTTAGCGTGTTCACCTGTCCCATTGTTATTGTTTAGCGTGTTCACCTGTTCCATTGTTAGTGTTTAGCGTGTTCACCTGTCCCATTGTTAGTGTTCAGCCTGTTCACCTGTCCCAGTATTAGTGTCCAGCCTGAGTTGTTCCAATGTAAGTATCTAGCCTGTTCATCTGTCCCACTGTTACTGTCCAGCCAGTTCCGCTCTTCCATTGTTAGTGTCCAGCCTGTTTACCTGTCCTAGTGTTAGTGTCCAGCCTGTTCACCTGTCTCAGTGTTAGTGTCTAGCCTGTTCACCTGTACCAGTGTTAGTGTCCACCTCTTAAACTGTCTCATTGCTACTGTCCAGCCTGTTCACCTGTCCTAGTGTTAGCATCCGCCCTGTTCACCTGTCTTATTGTTAGTGTTTAGCCTGTTTAATTGTCCCATTGTTAGTGTCAAGCCTGTTCTCCTGTCCCAGTATTAGTGTCAAGCGTTCTCCTGTCCCAGTATTAGTGTCCAGCCCAAGCTGTTCCAGTGTAAGAATCCAGCCTGTTCATTTCTCCCAGTGTTAGTGTCCAGCCAGCTTCTCTGTTCCACTGTTAGTGTCCACCCTGTTTACCTGTCCTAGTGTTAGTGTCCAGCCTGTTCACCCGTCCCAGTGATAGTATCCAGCCTTTTCAATTGCTCAGTGCTAGAGTCCAGCTTGTTCACCTGTCTGTTTGTTAATACCAGGCCTATTCACTTGTCCCAGTGTTACTGTACAGCCTATTGCCTATATTAGTGTTAGTGTTTAGCCTGTTCGTCTGTCCCAATGTTGCTGCCCAGCTTGTTCAGCTGTACCAGTTTTGGTGTCCAGTCTGCTCACTCGTAGCATTGTCGTTCAGCCTGATCACCAGTCCCAGTGTTATTGTCAGGCATGTTCATTTGTACAAGTGCTATTGTCCAGCCTGTTCACCTATTCCAGTGTAAGTATCCTGCCTGTTCACGTCTCAGTGTTAGTGTAATGCCAGTTCCCCTGTTCCCGTGTGAGTGTCCATCCTATTCACCAGTCCCACTGTCACTGTCCAGCCTGTTACCTGTACCAGTGTTAGTATCCAGCCTGTTCACCCCTACAAGTTCAGCCTATTCACTTGTCCCAATTTTTAGTAATAAGGCTGTTTACCTAACTGTGTTAGTTTTTAGCCTGTTCACCTGTCCCCATTTTAGTAACCAGCCTGTTTAACTACCAGTGTTAGTGTTCATCCAGTTCACCTGTCCCAGTTTCAGTAACCAGCCTGTTCATCTGTCCCAGTGTTAAACCCAGCCTGTTCACCAGACCTAGTGCTAGTACTCAGCCTGTTCATCTGTCCCATTGTTAGTTTCCAGTTTGTTCTCCTGTATCATTGTTAGTGTCCAGCCTGTCCACTTACCCCAGTGTTATGTTCAGCCCGTTCATTTGTCCCAGTATTAGCTTCCATCCTGTTCACCTGTCTTAGTGTTATTGTCCAGCCTGTTTACCTGTCCCGGTGTTAGTGTTAATCCTGTTCACTTGAATCACTGTCAGTTCGTAGCCATTTCACCTGTCCTAGTGTTAGTGTCCAACCTGTTACCTATTATAACGTTATTGTCCGGCCTGTTCACCTGCAACAGTTTGAATGTCCATTCTGTTCACCCATCCTAGTGTTGATTTTCAGCCTGTTCACCTGTCCCAGTATTACTGTCCACCCTGTTCACCTGTTCCAGTATTAGTGTCCAGCCTGTTCAACTGTACCAGAGTTAGTTTTCAGTCTATTTAACTAACCCATTGTTAGTGTCCAATCTGTTCACATGTCCAGGTGTTATTGTCCAGCCTGTTCATTCGTCCCAGTGTTAGCGTCCAGGCTGTTCATCTGTCCCAATTTTAGTGGTTAGTCTGTTCACTTGTCCCAGTTTAGCGTCCAGCGTGTTCACCTGTCTCAGTGATAGTGTTCTGTCTGTTCACCCCTCCCAGTGGTATTTGTCCAGCCTGTTCAGCTGTTCTAGTGTAAGTGTCTAGCTTGTTCATCTGTCTCAGTGTTAGTGTCCAGCCAGTTCCCCTGTTCCAGTGTTAGTGTCCAGCCTGTTTACCTGACACATATAAGTGTCCAGCCTGTTTATCTGACACATTATAAGTGTCCAGCCTGTTCACCTGTCCCAGTGTTAGTATCCAGTCTCTTCAACTGCACTAGTTGTACCGTCCAGCCTGTCACCTGTCCGTTCGTTAATACTTAGCCTGTTCACTTGTCCCAGTGTGACTGTCCATACTATTACCTATCTCAGTGTTAGTGTCTCGCCTGTTCTTCTGTCCCAATGTTACTGTCCAGCTTGTTCAGCTGTACCAGTTTTAGTGTTCAGTCTGTTCACCTGTCCCAGTGTTAGTGTTCAGCCTGTTCATCTGTCCCACTGTTAGTGTCCAACCTGTACACTTGTCCCAGTGTTAGTGTGCAGCCCTCTCCCCTGCTCCTGTGTTAGCGTCCAGCCTGTTCACCTGTTCCAGTGTTAGTAGTTAGCCTGTTCACCTGTCGGTGTTAGTTTTTAGTCTGTTCACCTGTCCCAGCATTGATGCCTAACCTGTTCACCTGTTCCAATGTTAGTGTCCAGACTGTTTACCTGTCCCATTGGTACTGTTGAGCCTTTTCACCTGTCCCAGTATTAGTGTCTAACCTGTTCACCTAATCCAGTGTAAGTATCCAGCCTGTTCACCTGTCCCAGTGATGGTGTCCAGTCTGTTCCCTGTTCCAGTGTTAGTGTCCAGCCTGTTTACCTGTGTCAGTGTTAGTGTCCAGCGTTTCACTTGTCCTAGAAATAGTACATAGTCTCTTTAACTGTAACAGTGTCAGTGTCCAGCCTGTTCACCTGTTCCTATGTTAATATCCAGCCTGTTCACTTGTCCTAGAGTTAGTGTAAGTGTTCAGTCTGTTTATGTGTCCCAGCGCTAGTGTCCAGCCTGTTCACCTGTCCCAGTGTTAGTGCCCAGCCTCTTCAATTGTACCAGCGTTAGCGTCCAGCCTGCTCACTTGTTCCTGTGTTAATACCTAGCCGATTCACTTGTCCCAGAGTTAGTGGAGAGCCTATTTTCTATCCTATGGTCAGTGTCCAGCTTGTTCCTCTGTCTGTTCTTACTGTCCAACCTGATCAGCTGTCCCAGTGTTAGTGTCCACCCTGTTCACTTGTCGCAGTAGTATTGTGCAGCTTGTTCACCTATTTCAGTGTAAGAGGTTCGCCTGTCCCAGTGCTAGTATCCAGCCTGTTCATCTGTCCCAGTATTAGTATGCATCCATTTCAACTGTCCCATTATCAGTATCCAGCGTCTTCACCTGTCCCATTATTAGTGTCCACCTTGTTAACCTGTCCAAGTGTTAGTATCCAGCCTGTTCACCTGTCTCATTGTTAATGTTCAGCCTGTACACCTGTCCCATTCTTAGTGTTCAGCCTGTTCACCTGTCCCAGTGTTAATGTTCAGCCTGTTCACCTGTCCCAGTATTAGTGTGTAACCTATTAAACTGTCCCAGTATTAGTGTCCAACCCCTTCACCTGTATAAATGTTAGTGACCAGCCAATTCAACTGTCCCATTGTTAGCGTTCAGCCTTTTCACCTGCCCAAGTTTTAGTGTCCAGCCTGTTCACCTGTCCAAGTGTAAACGTCCATCCAGTTCACCCATCCTAATGTTAGTGCTTAGCCTATTCATCTGTCCCATTATTAGTATCCAACTTGTTCACCTGTCCCAGTATTAGTGTCCATACTGTTTCCCTGTTCCAGGATTAATGTCCATCCTGTTTACCTTCCCAGCTTTAGTGCCCAGCCTGTTCTCCTGTCCCAGTTGTTAGTATCAAGCCTCTTCAGCTGCACCAATGTTGGCGTCCAGCCTGTTCATCTGTCCCTGTGATAATACCCAGCCTGTTCACTTGTCCCAGTGTTAGTGTACAGCCTAGTAACTATCCTAATGATAGTGTCAAGGCCATTCGTCTGTCCCACTGTTACTGTCTAGCCTGTTCACCTGTCCCAGTGTTAGTGTCCAGCCTGTTCACCTGTCCCATTGTTAGTATCCAGCCTGTTCATGTCCAAATGTTAGTGTTCAGCCTGTTCACTTGGCTCTGAGTTAGTGTCCAACCTGTTCACCTGCACCAGTGATAATGTCAAGCCTCTTCAACTGTCCCATTGTTAGAATCCAGCCTGTTCACCTGTCCCAGTGTTAGTGGCCAGCCTGTTCGCTTGCCCCTGTGTAAGCGTCCAGCCTGTTCACTTATCCCAGTGTTAGTGATTAGCCTGTTCTCCTGTCCAAGCATTAGTGTCCTGCCTGTTCACCTGTCACAGTTTTAGTGTCCAAACTGCTCACTTGTCCCCGTGTTAGCATCCAGCCAGTTCCCCTGTCCCATTGTTAGTGTTTAGCCTTTTCACCTGTCCCAATATTGGTGTCTAACCTGTTCAACTGTTCTAATGTTAGTGTCCGGCCTGTTCACCTGTCCCAGTGGTACTGCCCAGCCTGTTCACCTGTTCCAGTGCAAGTATCCAGCCTGTTCACTTTTCCTAGAGGTAGTGTCCAGCCTGTTCACTTTTCCTAGAGGTAGTGTCCAGCCTGTTCACCTGTTCCAGTGTTAGTGTCCAGCCTGTTCAACTGTTCCAGTGTTGGTGTCCAGCCCGTTTGCCTGTACCATCATCAGTATCCAGCCTCTTCATCGTTATCAGTGTTAGCGTTCAGCCTGCTCACCTGTTCCTTTGTTAATACTCAGCCTGTTCACTTGTCCCAGAATTGGTGTACAGCCTATTACCTATCCTCGTGTTAGTGTTCAACCTGTTTACCTGTCCCAGTGTTAGTGTCCAGCCTGTTCTCCTGTCCCACTGTTAGTATCTAGCCTCTTCAACTGTACTAGTGTTAGCGTCCAGCCTGTTCACCTATTCCTGTGTTAACACCCAGCCTGCTCACTTGTCCAAGTGTTAGTGTACAGCCTATAACCATCCTAATGACAGTGTCAAGGCCGTTCGTCTGTCCCACTGTTACTGTCTAGCCTGTTCACCTGTCCCAGTGTTAGTATCCAGCCTGTTCGCATGTCCAAATGTTAGTGTTCAGCCTGTTCACTTATCTCTGCGTTAGTGTCCAACCTGTTCACCTGCACCAGTGTTAATGTCCAGCCTCTTCAACTGTCCCATTGTTAGAATCCAGCCTGTTCACCTGTCCCAGTGTTAGTGACCAGCCTGTTCACTTGCCCCTGTGTAAGCGTCGAGCCTCTTCACTTGTCCCGATGTTAGTGGTTAGCCTGTTCTCCTGTCCAAGCATTAGTGTCCTGCCTGTTCACCTGTCACAGTTTTAGTGTCCAAACTGCTCACTTGTCCCCGTGTTAGCATCCAGCCTGTTCACCTGTCCCACTGTTAGTGTTTAGCCTTTTCACCAGTCCCAATATTGGTGTCTAACCTGTTCAACTTTCCAATGTTAGTGTCCGGCCTGTTCACCTATCCCAGTGGTACTGTCCAGCCTGTTCACCTGTTCCAGTGTAAGTATCCAGCCTGTTCACTTTTCCTAGAGGTAGTCTCCAGCCTGTTCACCTGTTCCAGTGTTTGTGTCCAGCCCGTTTGCCTGTACCATTATCAGTAACCAGCCTCTTCTTCTGTATCAGTGTTAGCGTCCAGCCTGTTCACTGTTCCAATTCTAATACCCAGCCTGTTCACTTGTCCCATTGTTAGTGTACAGCCTATTGCCTATCCTCGTGTTAGTGTTCAGCCTGTTTACCTGTCCCAGTGTTAGTGTCCAGCTTGTTTTCCTGTCCCAGCTTTAGTGTCCAGCTTGTTCTCCTGTCCCACTGTTAGTATCTAGCCTCTTCAACTGTACCAGTGTTAGCGTCCAGCCTGTTCACCTGTTCCTGTGTTAATACCCAGTTGTTCATTTGTCCCGGAGTTAATATATAGCTTATTACCCATCCCAATGTTATTGTCCAGCCTGTTCGTCTTTCCCAGTGTTACTGTCCAGCCTGTTCAGCTGTACCAGTGTTAGTGTCCAGCCTTTTCACCTGTTCTAGGGGTATTGTGCAGCCTATTCATCAGTTCCAGTGTAAGTACCCAGGCTGTTCACCTGTCTCAGTGTTAGTATCTAGCTTATTCCCCTGCTCCAGTGTTAGTGTCTAGCCTTTTTACCTGTAGCATTGCTGGTGTCTAGCCTGTTCAACTGTACCGACGTTAGCGTCCTGCCTGTTTATGTGTCTCTCTGTTAATACCCAGCCTGTTCACGTGTCCATGTCTGTTACCTATCCTAGTTTTATTGTCAAGATTGTTCGTCTGTCCTAGTGTTACTGTTCAGCCTGTTCACCTGATCCAGCGTTAGTGTCCAAGATGTTCAATTGTCGCAGTGTTAGTGACTAGCCTGTTCATCTGTCTCAGTGTTAGTGTCAAACTTATTCACCTGTCCTAGTGTTAGTGTCCAGCTTGTTCACCCGTCCCAGTGCTAGTGTCCAGCCTCTTCCACTGTCCTGTTGATATTGTCCAGCGTGTTCACCTGTCCCAGCGTTATTGTCCAGCCTGTTCACCAGCCCCAGTGTTAGTATCCAGCTTGTTCACCTGTCCCAATGTTAGTGTGTAGCCTTTTCAAGTGTTTCGTTATTAGTGTTCAGCGTGTTCACCGGTCCCAGTGTTGATGTTCAGCCTGTTCATCTGTCCTAGTGGTAGTGTCCAGCTTGTTCAACTGTCCCAGTCCTAGAGTTCAGCCTCTTCCACTGTCCTGTTGATATCGTCCTGTGTGTTCACCTGTCCTAGTGTTAGTATCCAGGCTGTTCACCCGTCTCATTGTTAGTGTTCAGCCTGTTCACTTGTCCCAGTATTAGCTTTCAGTCTGTTCACCTGTCTCAGTATTGGTGTCCAGCCTGTTTACCTATCTCATCATTTGTGTCCAGCATTTTCATCTGTCCCAGTGTTACTGTCCAGCTTGTTCACCTGTGCAAGTGCTAGTATTTAGCCTGTTTATCTATTCCAGTATTAGTGTCCATACTGTTCACATGTCACAGTGTTTGTGTCCATCCTGTTCACCTGTCCCAGTGGTATTGTCCAGCCTGTTCACTTGTTCTAGTGTAAGTATCCAGGCCGTTCACCTGTCTCAGTGTTTGTGTCCAGCCTCTTCCCCTCTTCCAGTGTTAGTGTCAAGCCAGTTTACAAGTCCCCTTGTAGCGTCCAGCCTGTTCACCTGTCCCATTGTTAGCATCTAGCCTGTTCGCCTGACACAGTTTTAGTGTCATTCAAATGCCTATTCTAGTGTTAGTGTCCTTAGTGTCCAGCCTGTTCATCTGTCATAGTTTCAGCGTCTGATCCGTTCACCTGTAAC
>JAUUDY010211662.1:0-18089 GCA_032361765.1 Panulirus inflatus
ATTCTTTCGTCTGTTTCCTTGCGCTACCTCGCTAACGCGGGAGACAGCGACAAAGCAAGAAAAAAAAAAATATATATCGCACTTTACCTTATCTTCAGCTCCAGAAGGTCCCTTCTATTCATTTGAGGCTCTTGCAGCACTCAAAAACCTGGCCATGTCCACCTGTCATAAATTACTGTGATGTTGCATGTGAATTTGTGTGTAGATAGTTCCTGCCAATTGAGTAGTGAATGCTCGGTTTCTTCATTTTGATAGTCGCATCGTGGGCATGATGGATCTTGGAATGTGTTGAAATGGTGTGTGGATAGTTCCTGCCAGTTGAGTAGTGAATGCACGGTTTCTTCATTTTGATAGTCGCATCGTGGGCATGATGGATCTGGGAATATGTTGAAATGGTGTTTGCAGAGTTGATGTGATAGGTGATGTCCAGAACGCAGACGAGGGAGAGTGACTTGTGTTTGTCTGAGGAGTGTGTTTTCAGTTTGGTGTATGTCTGGTGGGTTGGAGCTTTGGATTGAGCTGGGAGGTTGGTTATTTGGTCCTTTTCAGATTATTTTCTTTTTCTTGTCAGTTATATTTGTTGGAAGGAGTTACTGTGAGTACAGGTTACTGAAGTGTACAGCAGGAGTAAGGGTATTATTTCTACTTGGGGGTTGGTGGTTAATCATAAAGTGGTTTAGGTGGAAAGGATCTAATTGATTACCATGCATGTTAATACTGTATGAGACTGTATTTGGAGGATTTTGTTTCATTGTGTAGATGCCGAGTGTTTGTAGTAGCTAGGTAGCTAATGATTTGTTCTGGGTGCACAGTTTTGTGTGGTTTGCATCATATTGCTTTTGAAAGGGTGTAAGACCAGGCAGGTAAGGCATAGTTTAAAGGGGATTGGATAAATTGTTCATAAAAGATGTTGAGGAATTCTTATCTCCTTCAGTCTGCTAGGTAGCCAGTGACTTGTTCCAAATGCACGATTTTGTGTGGTTTGCAGCTTTGTTATATATGCTGTTGTGAGGATGGAAGACCGAGCAGGTAAGAGGACTGGATGAATTGTTTATAAAGATTTTGAGGTATTCTTTTTCTCGTTCAATCTGGTGCCATTTAGTGTTTTGAGGGCATTTAGTTTGTGTTGCGTTGGTTTTAAAAAGGATGTGGGCAGTGAATGTCATGTGTGTTGTATGTGATTCCAAGAATGTGTATTGCTTGATAGGTGACACTTCCATCCAAGGTTACTGGAGGGTGTGACCCGGATGTATGTATAGGTGTTTAAAAAAGTTATTGAGGACATTTAAGACTTTTGTGGAGTTGGGTGAGCTATTGTTCCAGTTGTGTAATGTCGTGCTTTATATTTTGTGATGCTTCTGTGGTGTCAGGGTGTTGTGAAGTGATTGAGAGGTTATTTGCTTCTGGAATGACCTTCATGTTTGAGGTTTGCATGAGATAATAGGTCATGTAGGAAGAGACTAAAGAGAGTTGGAGGAAGAATGCTCCACAGGAAACTCCAATGAGGACTTTTTTTTAGCTGTTAAGTTGGCCAAGAACTTTTTGTTATTGTTGAGGGTGGTAAAAAAAAAAGATTGTGAGGATGTGTCGGGTGATAGTGTCAGATGCTTTACTGAGATATATTGCCATTAGTAGTTGTGTGTGGGAGGGGAGCTGTGGTTGCTTGAGTTCAATAACGGTGTTTAGTGTGCTAGGAGAGTGTGGGAGTCAAGGCAAGTTGAGTGGGTGAAAGGGATTTTTTTGTTGTTGTGGATTACATTTTCAGAATTTGGATACTGAGGATAGAAGTATTATAGGGTTGTGTGAGGAGGGGTTTTTGGGTGGTATGGAAGATTTTAGGATTGGTATCATTTTAACAAGATTCCATATATTAGGGAGTATTTGAAGATATCTGTAATTGCTTGGGGCAGCAAGAGGGGCCATAGTATTTTATGTGAAAGTTTGATATGTTATGAGGGCCTGTAGCAGGAGAATTCTTTAAGACTTTAATTGCACTGCTTGCATCTAGAGTGAAGGGTGGATAAACAGTTGTTTCTTTGATGGATTTTGTTTTATAGAATTTCCTATACAGGGGTGTGGTTGGTTTGTGGGTGGCTTGAGTAGTGTCTTATGAGTATACTTGTGTTCTGTGGGAGGAGGGATTTCATTAGAACAGGTAGGGAGTGCTTTATGATTGAAGGCTGGTGTGATGAGAAAAGAATGGATCTTCTTTTATGTGTGCCAGAGTGAGTTGCTATGATTTTTTTTGTTCACTGTGTTGAGGATGGAGTGCCAGTTTTTGGTTTGTCTTTTAGAGATTAAGTTAGTGATGGTGTTATTTAGAATTTGGATTTTTTTTCTGTGCTTTGTTTTATGAGGTGTGTAACTTGTAGGGAGAAATTTAGGTTATATTCTCTCTGTGCCCTTGTGGTATGAGCTTTTTGCTGGCTTGGTTAGAGATGGTGATGAGGTGTCAGACTGTATGATCTGTTGATGAGAAATCATCTTTAAAGCTTTGGAACTTTGTTTCCATGTATCTTGTGAAAGCTGGTTAGTTTCCTTTATATGGCTTGTTTAGATTTTGTGGTGGTTGTGTTGACTGGGCAACCTTGATGGAGAATTAACAGAATGGGCAAGTGGTCATATGATGGTTCATTTAGCGTACTCTAGTTCGTCATTGTGTGCAGTGTTGGTGAGCAGAATGTGTTGTCTGGGAGGGTCAGCTGTTGTTGGTAGTGGGTTGGAGTCTGGTTGGTTGGATGCATGGTTAAGGTTACAGAGGGACTGCAGTTGGGTTATGTGTAGTCCTCAGGGATCATGTGGTGGTTGTGTTGACTGG
The DNA here is from genome assembly GCA_032361765.1 of Panulirus inflatus. Lineage (NCBI taxonomy): Eukaryota > Metazoa > Arthropoda > Malacostraca > Decapoda > Palinuridae > Panulirus > Panulirus inflatus. Next base: position 2,819 of record JAUUDY010211662.1, read on the forward strand.
GCAACCTTGATGGAGAATTAACAAAATGGGCAAGTGGTCATATGATGGTTCATTTAGCATACTCTAGTTCGTCATTGTGTGCATTGTTGGTGAGCAGAATGTGTTGTCTGGCAGGGTCAGCTGTTGTTGGTAGTGGGTTGGAGTCTGGTTGGTTGGATGCATGGTTGAGGTTACAGAGGGACTGCAGTTGGTTTATGTGTAGTCCTCAGGGATCATGGGTTTGTTTGTGTGTGTGTGTGTTGAGCCAAGTGGAATGGTGGGCACTGAAATCTTCACAGAGATAGGTGTTGGACATGCATGCAAGGTTCTGCAGTTGAAGAGTGTGTCTGCTGGAGCATGTGGAGGAAGGAGGTACATAGATGTTGATGATATTGCAGTTGGTACTATAACATTTTATTTGTATGGATTGTATGTTTTCATTGTCTGTGGACTGTTTTGGGATTTCATTGGTGTTGGAAAAAGGTATGTTTTGGAAGAGGAATGTTATGAGTTCCCCTCCGTGTTTTTGTAGTCTTTTGTTTCTTCCAGTTGTGTAGTTGTAGAAAGGTAGGAGGGTAGAGCTAGGTGTGAGTCTCGTTTCTTTGATGAAAGCTGTGTGGGTGTTGTATTCTATGAGGTGGTTGAGATTTCTGTGTTTGTTTTATGATGTCATTTGAGTTGCAAGATGCTTAGTTGTCGCTTGGATACTGTGGAGTAGAATGGTTTGTTTATGATGTGTTGGGAGTTCATGCTGGAGATAAGGGGATTTGGTTGCTGCATTTCTGTTCTGAACAGTCTCTAATCAATAACTGTGATATGTTGTGGAGCATGTACTGCTTTTTAGTGACAGACATTTGGCAATGTGGGCAGAAGTATATTGGTGGTCTAAGGTTAGGGCTAATGTTACTGACTTGCATTGATAGTTGATAGTTAGGATATGATGACTGGGCCATCATCTTTTACTTTAGTGAAAGAATGTGTGAATGAATAAGATGTCTGGGTATGACCCATGGTCTGGCATGCTGGCTGGAGACAGCTCAAGGCTAAGTTCCACACAGGAGCAGGGATAAGTGATACTCTTTGGGGCAGGATGGTCCTGATGGGTGTGACTACATGGGCAGCATCCCAGATTTCTTTTCTTGAGTGTGGGTTGGAAGCTGCCACAAATGGAGTCCCTCTGGTCTTCTTGCCTGTAATGCTGCAGTATGCAGGGAGATCTCATGAACACCTTTAATTCAATTAGTGTTGGTAATGTGTGCAAGTATTCAAGGAAAAGCAACTGTTTGGATGCAAGAAATACAGGTTTTAAGACTTAAAGATGGTGATTATCTTTCATTCATTTAACCAAGTGAGCACATTTTGTTTTTATCATTGAAAATTATTATTACTGTAAATTCAATTTATACATGATAATAATAATGATTTTTATAGACATAAATGTAAAAAATAATGCTCACTCATTGGGATCATTGAAAGATAAACCATCGTCTGATTGATTTGTGACAGTATCCACAGCAGATTTATTGTGTACCCCATGCTAATCCTGTGAGTTGTAGTACAAAAGAATTACAGAGGACACAAAAGGTCTTACTCAGACCCCAGTGTGTATGCCATAAAACCTGCATTTCTCACATCCACACAGTTCCTTCCTTGAATGCCTCTCCACATTGCATACACTGGCAGGCTTTTTTCCAGACATTATGGGCCCCTTTTGCACACAAAAGTTGGCAAGAATATGGTAAATGAATCGACCACAGTGCAGTAAACGTGGCTGTCAAGAGAGTGCTCAAAATTGGCAGTCTGAGACTACACTCAACAAATGTATCCCTCTGTAGTTTGAACACTTAACTATACCCTCCTTGCCTTTATACAGTGGCACTATTCATACATTCCATCTCATCCTAAAAATACTTATCAACCCATCAATAACACAGTTGCCCCCTTTCTTAATAATTCAACTTCAGTACCATCCATTCCAGCTGCCTTGACACATTTCATCTTACGCAAGTCTTTCACCACCTCTTCTTTCTTCACCAAACCACTCTCCATGACTCTTTCATTTTGCATACCACCCAGCACAAACACCCAACACCTGCCACCCTATTAATATACACATTTAACGGTCCTTCACATTACTCACTTCATCACTACCTGTTGACCCTACACTGATGTTCAAATTTGATCTCTTCTTTTTCACAAATTATTAACCTCCTCTCAAAACATCTTGTTCACCCTAAAGTTATATGATACTTGCACACCCCAATTCCCATAAATTTGCTTTCTTATTCCACCCCTGCATCTTCCACTTGATCTGCCACTCTCTCTTATACATCCTCCAATCATTTGCACTCTTTTCATGCAAGTACTGTCCAAACACTTCTCTTTCCTCTTTCACTGGCAACTTGATTTCTACATCCCACCTTTCACCAACCTTTCTAATCTGCCCATCTCCTTCCTTTCACATGCCACACGCATCTTTCACATATGAAAGCACTGCTTCCCTAAGTACCTCTCATTCTTCACCTGCTCCTCTTGCCTCATTCACTCTCACCTTTTGCTATACTACACTCACTCCCTCCCAATATTTCTTCACACAAGTCTCTTTTGCAAACTTGCTCACTCACCTCTCTTCTCCATGACATTGTTACGTGTTTTCTGAAAACCTCTTCGAATTTCCACCCCCATCTCCACAAGATTGTGATCAGACATCCCACCAGCTGCCCCTTTCAGTACATTTACATTCAAAAGTCTCTTTTACATGCCAAGCACTTAATATGTAATCCAATAATGCCCACTGATCATCTTTCCTACACACATATGTATACTTGTCTAGGTACCTCTTTTCTGTCTATCTCTCTGTATTTCTGATGCCTGTTCCCAATTGGTACTCCCTCAAGGGGGTGGCCATGGCAATAGAGTCTGCATAACTTGTGAACTCTAGTGCTGCTTCTTAGCCTTCATGTCTCACCCTTAACAGGCCACTGGCAGAGGGCAGCTCCAGTGCAATGTTTGCAGAGGCTCCTACCTAATTTTCATACTGACTACTTCAGCCTAATGCTCCTGCCTATGTTTCTACCTACTACTACTTCTTACTGTTTCTACCTAATGCCCCTGCTTCAGTTTGTACCTACTACTTCTGTCTACTGCTCCTACCATTTGCCAAAAGGCAGGGCTAGTGTATAGTGCTCACCACACAAAAATCTAGAGTTATGTAGAATAAACTGTGAGTTTAAGTGTTGTCAAGTGTTATGTATGACAAGGAGAGATTGTATGTTTGTGGACAGAGTGCCAGTAGTATTCTTTTTAAACCAGGTATTCCCAATCATCAGTCCTTTTTTCAGCACCTAACTCCATAAGCTGTTCATCATTTCCATTCCTAATACTGAATACCCCATGCACCCCTTTACATTCAAATCACTCATTACTAATAACCAGTATCTTGCATAAAAACTGCTGGCATACTCAGCTGCTCCCAAAACACTCGCCTCTAAACGATCTTTCCTCGTGGTGATTATTAAATCACTCATTTCTCACCATCCACTTTCACTTTTACCCACATCAGTCCAGAATTTACTTCCAGACACTCTCACACACACCCACAACTGCTTAGCTCTTGTCCTCTCATTTACCCCTGAATACTCCTAAGACATTTCCAAACCATTCTTCCCCTTGACCCTTGTGATTTGTTTCACTCAGAGCCAGATGAACCAGGTAGAATTCCTCAGAGATACTACCTATCTCCTCATCATGGTTACATCCACTCATTTAGAAACCTCAGCCTTAGCTTTCGAGGAAGATAAGCACTTCCTGCTTGGCTCCTGAAAAAACAAGGGAGGAGGGAGGGGTTCTCTCTCTCTCTTCAAACTCCCCACTCCTGCCTTCTTTAGTTGCCTTCTATGGCACACAAGGAATATGGAGGTAGAATTCTTTCTCCCATACCCCACACACACAATCAAGTTTCCTTAATAACTCTCTGTTTAATGTCATAACTCACTTTATATTGTGAATGGATTTGTTTATAAAAGTTGGTGGTTTTTGTAATCAAATTACTTTAGATGGATCCATCTAGTTGTGCAGTGGTGTGGTCCTGGAAGATGCAAACTCATGTAGCAAAATCAAACAGGTTAACCTCATCATTAAAGATTTTGTGGACTGGCTATGCAGTCCACTCTGGTTGAGACTCCCTGAGAGTGGATGTGCATCAACAGCTGGATGTAGCAAAGAACTAGCTAACTAGACAAGGGTTTTATGATGAAAACTGCAGCAATTGCATGTATGTGTGCTTAAATGGCATGTTTATGGGTACCTGTTTAAATTGCTTCTCACTTTATAGTATGTAACCCAGCCACATGGCAGTTCCATTCATAGTGAACTGTTTATTGAGCATTTTTTTCATAAAAATATAATAGATCCGTTGATGCTATGATACATTGGAAATGTCTAACCAATCCAGAAGCAAGATTTATAGACAAGATCATGAATTCATGAAGCATTCAGCATTTAAAAGCACTCACAAGCATTGTTATGTGAGCAATGTTGCTAAACTTGATAATGATCTTTTCCATGAGCACTGGCTTGAAAGATGCTTCTCTCTGATGCCGTTGTTAGATAGAAAGCAAATTCAATTTGATTAGTACACATCAAATGTGTGTTACTATCTTGACTTTTTGCTGTAACAATAGTGGTTTTCATTGCAGTCCTGTTTCCTTGTAAGTGCATAATACCTTGCAGATTGTCAGTTTACTAGTTTCCTCAGTTGTTGACATCATGTTTGTACTTCTATTTCATTCAGCTTTTTCACTCCTGTTATTTCCTTTTTTGTATATGCTGATGCACTGTCAGATGAGGCATTCCCAAACATTTCTGCATTATAACTGTATTTGTGTATAATACCCCTTCCTGTTCTTTTCCTATTTGAGGCGCCAGTCATAGACATCAAGTCCACATCAAGGCCTGACATTGAATGAAATATAAAGAGGTTTATGAAAGAGAAAAAGAACTGATAAGGAGAATTATTCATGAAGATTAGAGGAAGTGAAAAACCTGTCTATTAAAATGTGCCAAGTTGTAGTTACTGGGAAACACACGAAAGGGTATCGAGTTCCAGAGCTTTTAGGTATAGGGAAAGAAACAGTTATCAGAACAGCCCACCCTTGAGTTGCTGATGGCCACAGAATAAATTGCTGAATATTGCATGGTCTAGGCTAATGGTAGGGACACACAAGTAGCCAGCTGTCATGAGCAAATTCAAAAGTAATATCTGTAGAAAAGGGAAATTGATCCAACATTGTGACATTAGGCAAATGGGTCAAGTTTCGCCTGTGTGTTGATAAGTCAGACCGCTTTTGATATATCTCTGTCAAGTAAGGATGCAGAGCTAAAGCCAGTCCAAATGTGAGAGCAGTACTCCATACAAGGATGGATCAATCTATTGTATAAGCAAAGCAACTGTTTATAAGAAAAGAAATGACATCTAAACAGGACTCCCAGTTTCTTATGGCCAGACCTAGCTATTTCCTTAATGTAAGGTTTCCAAGATAGTGTGGATGTTACAGTAATATCAAGTATGTACATTTAGTCAAAAGGTGGAATTACAGATCCATCAAAAGAAAGTTATAAGCTGATCAGAAACTGGGTCTTGGAAGCATTAAACTTAATCAGATTTCTTCTATCCCACTGAGGTATCCTGTCCAAGTCTGAGTTTATTGAGGAAGTTATGTCAAGACAGGATGCAGATTGAGTAAGAGAAGAAGGAGCATATTTGAAGGATGTGGAGGAGGGCAGTGTTGAGTAGTCAGCATATGAGTCCATTTAGTTATTTGGAGAAGAAGGGAAATTGTTGATAAAAAGGAGAAAAGTGTAGAAGACACGACAGAACCTTGAGGGTCAACACTGTTGATGGAGAAGGAGAGAGGTTGATCCATCAACAACCATGGAGATAGATCAACAAGAGAGGAAGCTAGATATGATGAAGGGAAGCCAAAAGAAGGAAGCTCAGAGATGAGATCTCTATGTCATACCCTATCATTTACTTTGGATATATCAAGGGCAACTAAACAGGATTCCCTAAAATCTCAAAGATGATGACCTGCCTTTGATTTAATGGGAATGGATATCACTGTTGGATCTTGTGCCTAATGGAAGCCATACTGGTGATCAGAGAGAAGACTGTAAGATGCAAGACATCTGAGGTGATAGGAGTTGAAGAGGGATTCAGAGACTGGAAATAGTGGAAGTGAAAGCAACAGGGTGATAGAGAGGTTAGAATGGTTACCCTTCTTAGGGATGGGATGTACCAATACATGCTTCCAAGAATAAGGGAAAGTTCCAGTTTTTAACAGAAATGGAACAGATGAGCAAGTATAGTTTAGAGGTACACTCTTTAAGTTCACAGGCACACAAACTTTTGGCCAAGCCAGAAGAAAGTAAAGTTTTGCCAACTTCCACTTAAGTGGAGGATGCCGGGACTTCTTTTCAACTCCATAAAACACTTGTAGCCACTTGCAGAATCACTTTTGGAAAATTAGTTCTTGATTTGTTTTTCAGAAATTCCATTTTTATTTTGCCTTTTCTACAAGTATCATGTCTAAAACCCCTGTACCACTTAAATGATTTCGATAAGCAAATACATATGAAAAGATTTTAACTTAATCTTCAAAAAACGGAGGCATATTACATTATGGGGCAGCCAAAGCCCTTCATGTTGTGATCTCGCCAAATATGTCTAAAATAGTCTTATTATACTTTTGAATATTTACAGATGCATATAAAAAAGAGCCACAGTAAACCAATTACTGTACAGCAGTATTACAGAGGTTACGTACATTAAGAGAATGAATATGAAAATTCTGTGAATCCATTATTCTAGGCTGGATATAAAATAGAATCTATACTGTGCTGTATAATCTAATTGAGTAAAATGTCTTTGATGGTGTGTTTTATTAATTAAGAATCTAATGTAGACAAAAAAAGCCTTCTCTCATATTATAGACACAAGTCAGGCATGCATTACTGATAAATTCATAACTCAAATAGAGGTTATCAAAATGTATTTATATCAAACAAGGTACAGCAATTATTGTATATTTATAATAATAATAATAGAGTGTTTACATCCCATACAATCTGGTCTAAGGTTTTATCACAATGAAACACAACTCTGGAAAGCAACCTCACAATATAAAATCCTGACATGCAGGGTTCAAGTGATTACACGGAAAAGCACCCATGTCTAAATTTCCCACAAATTCAATGGGCAAACATTTGATACATCATTGCATAAAAATCTTCAGATACCATATATACTGTATATGATGAAACTTTCAAGAAGCGATATGTAAACATAATAGCATATGCACAAAAAGAAGGGATATATACTTCTTTTTTGTAGTGATGCATCACAACTACAATCATAATATAAAAAAAGAATTATATATGCAATAATACTGAACTGAGATATATAAGATGCACAAAGTAATTAAGAACTGTGGCATGTTGCATGATAGCACAACTTACAACTTGTCATTATAGAAGGAACAAGTTGACTTTCGTTATCCATTTGAGATTTGAGTTTCAAATGCTTTAATGTGATCATCCACTGCCATTACAGCTGGACAGGTAATTTTTTTAGCGATGCTCTTTTTTTATTAAATAATGATCATGCTTATGTTTCTAAATGGTGAACCTTTTTCAGGACAATCAAATGCACTGTTCACAGTTCTCAATGAAATGTTGGACTTAATCTACATTATGAAGTGGTTTCCCCTTTAAAAAAACTTGCTAACTAGAATAAACCAAACATATGGCCATAGCAGCTGAATCTTGAATGACATTAAATTTTTTACCTGTCCTATTCTATTTACTGAATACCATCAATGAAAGAAAAATCTTTGAAAACTGCAGAATTTTGATAAATTCATGTTTCACTGAGTATTTAGTTAGCACCTGTAACTGTGTAAGTTTCATCTGTCCCTAAGTATTTATGCAGTGTTCAGTTACTGATACATATGATAAAAGCTATGAGACAGGTCAGATTTATCAGCAGGATTAATCTTTCAGACAAATATAAATCTTTCATCGGTATTAGTAACTTATCGAGATTTATTAAGGACGTATTAGTTAAGCCATTATTCTTCAAGCAGGATCTACTTCCAAGCATACACTGTCTGTTTTTCATAGTCATTACTTTACTAGACAGTTACAATGCTCTTGAAGGCGTTTTAACTCAAATTTTTTTTCTAAACTTTAATGGATGTACAATACATTACATGCACCTGAGATTCAGCACACTTATATATAAAGTGACTGATTATTCAGTATCAGATGGGTCAGTTCTTTTAAATTCATTTGACAGAAGGAATGTTCTGTAACTTGAAGAAATGATCAATAAAGTGATTACTTCATCAAACCCCTCTCAAATGACTTGGGAAACGGCTTCACCATGTTCTGTCAGTTCTGAAATTATCTAACCTATATACCATGAAGCTCCTCTCCTTATGTACAAGATACAAAATTACAGACTGACTGATAAAATAGTATTAACATGAATCATAATTCCAGTGCTCACAGAACATAAGGGCTGTAAAGGACAATTCCTGACAATGTTATTCTGGTAAGATCACACAATTTTGCATGCCACAGCTATCATGATTTGTAAGTCATGGGTCATTTATTTTCTAATTCTGAAATAATTCACGCCTAAAACAGAAAAAAATATCTCAAAATCAGATTCTATACCATTGTACTTTCTTAGGAAATAATTCAAACATTTAATTTCCTGTAAAAAAAAAGACAACAGGGTTATTATTTCTAGTAACACTAACCACAAGGTGGTAAAACTACAGTACTAAATTTTTATGGAGAATTCTGAGGGTACAGAGAGCAATAAAGTTATTAATTTCCAGCACTGTCATAATTATCAAGGACATGATCAACAACAACCTCAATTAAAAGAAACAACCATAGATTTCACTGACTACATTAAGAATTGATTTGCGAACACTAATCTTTTTTGTGGACGTTAATTCATTGGCACTGATATGTAGTATATCTGCGTTCACATGGGAACAGAGGTACAATTAAACCCTGTGTTGAGTATAAAATCATACAGCTTCAGTTAGCTATTAATCTGGGATCGGGTTGAAAGTGAAGGGTAACTGCTAACTGCGTACAAGAAAGTTCTATCTCTGCTATTTTTCAAGTTCTAGATTTGTACCCAGTCTGCTACTGAGGATAATCTTTCAAATTGCTATCTTTGACTTGCTTCCCCATTTATATTGGATGGGGTGTATGAAGAGTATACAGCCTCTTTCTAAAGTAAACCACAACCTTGAGTCCGGTGTGTTAGAGAACAGTAGCTTGCAGTCAATATCAGTATTTCTTAAACCAAATTGATTTGTTAAATGAGACTAATGTCTTCAACCACCATACACAGAAATTCCTTAACTGCATACACACACACACACACAAAAGAGGGGGGAAAATCAGTCATATCCTGTTTTAATCAATTTACCAACTGAATCTGTTCATCCCATGTGTGATATATATCTCAATTCTTTCCCTTTTATCAATACACATATTTTTACTTCTTCAGTATTATGTATTCTCACCATTTGCTCTCCATCACTATTCACTGAAAGATTCAGCATCTTTTATTCCTCCTAATCAACTAAATTCTCATCTAGCTTGTAGGAAGTTGTTGTACGCTTCCATTCTACTTACCATTACATTCACATTTCTAGCACTTTACCATCAAAATTAAATGGTTTATCTTTCTGTTATTAGGCTCCAACCTAACTTTTTTTTTTACATACCTCATATCATGCATACTACTTAACACAGTCTCTCCTACCAGAAACTTATCAGTCGTACTCTTGTCCATCTTGCCTTCTCTGTACTTAAACTGTGTGTACATATGGATATCCTTGTAATGAAAATATATATTTGCAGCACTTGTTCCTGATAATGCACATATTCAGTGTATCCTTTCACCATTGTCATTTTCAACAGGAACCCTTTACCCACTCTTTTCCTATCTTCAACCAATCTATTTGTGTAAGCTAGCATTAACCTAGCACAATCAGCTTTTCCCCCTCAATCAACTTCCTCAACTGTTTTACATGCATTCTATGATACCTCAACTGTTTTACATGCATTCTAGGAAGTATCCTTAACCTCTTTCCTATCACTGTATGGGGCCCATGCAACCATTGGTCACTTTAAGACTGTCAAACTTGAATTTCATAACTAAAAACTTGAACTTACACTTCAGCAAGCACTCGTATTCACAATCACCCATCTTTTGATAAAGTTCCTTGAATAAAATTGGTACAGACTATTACCATCTAATGACCCTGATCTCATGCACCTAACTCCAGTTGTACATAAATGTTCCTCTACTCTCTTAACACTGTCTTGCATAAGCCTACCATACTCTAATTTACCCTAATGTACAATCTTCCTCAGGTTCTGTACAAATTACCTTGGTTGTTCGAAAATTGTTAAGTTTGAGGTATTCTTGTAATCCAACAAATAATAATGACTAAGTGCATTTCAATGATATAGTCTGGGAAATGGATGAAAAAGCTACACATTTCAAATATTACACCAAAATATCAAAGCAATGAGTATATAGAGACTAGCTGTAACACAACTGTGTCCTGGCATCCTCCCTTATAACACTGAAACTGTGTAAGTAAAAGATAATCCAAGGAAAGTTCTCATCCTATACTACATAGCACAGTACTGTATAATTGATAATATGCATATTCAATACCCCAAATTATTATGAATATAATGTTTATAAGTCTGCCACTTGTCCAACTCAACATAGTACAATCTGCATAACTTATAGCTGCTCATTAACTTGTCTAAATTCACTAACAATGAGAAGAAAAAGAATTGCTTAAAATTAGCTAGTTCTCTTGTTATCAAAATTCTGATAACAATGACTTATACTCATGTGAACACTTTGAAACTGAATTTATATCATTCCACTATGTCTATAATCTATTAGGTAACTGAAATAAAGCTTGAAACACAACTGTCATGTAAATTTAAAGCAAAACAATATTTTTGGTACTCATTCATAATGACTATAGTTTCATTAAAATTCCACTCAGACATTTCCCTGTACCATAACTAACCACCAATAGCAAAAGATACTTCAAAACCAAGGATGTCTGTGTACATTTAATTAATGCCATCCTTATAATACATAAGAAATTTAAATAACCTTATATAATGCATGAACGTAACAGCATGATGCCCCACATCATAAACAAATATATGAGCTACTTAACTATGAAATTATGCAAAATCCTGTGGTAAACTGTCATAAAAAAAAGGCTTTCAGTCAAACAAGATTAATTTCTGAGCCTAAACAGCGGGAGCAAAGGACACAACAGTTCAAAACTTTCATCCAGGTTTTATACATAGCACCATAATGTTAAAAAAACATTTAACCAAGAATATAAGCCCCACTATTACAGCCAATGAACAAATACTGGGAATTTGTAATTAGAAATGTTGACAAAGTTGTTTTTTACCAACACCCATCAGTAGATAATAAAAATGTAGCCTGCACTGTTCTATATGCAATACACTGCACTTGTCCAGAAAAATGGAAGCAAATATGTTCTTGCTCTCCCTGTTTGGGTTCAGTAATGAACTTCTTGGAATCAACTCACTTTCTAAGCCTGATGGTGGGCTGACACAATAGCTTATTATAAAACAGTGTACGAGCAAACTGGAAGCTGTACACCCACCCTCCTCCAAGGTTTATTAACCTTTCAGACAACAGCTAAGATTGTATTAGTTTCTATAAGGCATCATGAAAATTAATTGTGTAATATCAAAAGGAACAAGACTTATTTTCACAAAAGAATTTTGTTTCCAGAAAATTGACGGTGCTGCTGTAGGCACATAATTAAATATGATATTTGGCAATCTCAGTCATCTATCCCCTGCATGACAAAAGAGATAGACTCCTATAAAGGTGACCAATAAGCATTAGTCCAGCAAGTGAAACCTTTTGCCATAAGCACCCAGTATATAATTCGAGATGTATTTGAACAGTAAAAATCTTGGCCCCAAGACATAACAAAACTTAAGAATGCACAAAACCTTTTTAAAAGTTGTATCCGATATAAATTCAATAATAATCAGATAAGACATTATTTATAATACTTAATATAAGGCACAAAATAATGAATAATGATATTTTCAACACTTACCAGGGTCCAGAATGATTGGTGTTAACTGACACTGAACAGTCCATGTTTACCATTGCATCACTTTAATGACTAATCTTGTTCAAAATACCTAAAGGTGTAAAAGCCTAAGCTTTTGTATCTTATATCACATACTGTTTCCTCTGGGGATGTAGGAAGTCCTAGCGCTACTTCCAATATCATATCTAAAGTACAGTGTTGTACTTGATGTAGAGCTTTTCTTTGTGCCTCTACTACCATCAGCACTTAACACCCTTTTCCCAGTCACTGTGACACTGTTTCTATTGTTATAACATTGAAAAGCTTGTAAACCTCACTAAATTAAACCAGAGAACTGTCAGTTCATACACGACCACAACGTAAGAAGGAAAACATAATTTTAAACTTAATTTTATCTTGTTCCTATCTCCAAAAGGCCACAAAATACTGACAGTCCACCACCAAAACAGAAAACAAGGACATCCTCTCCCTTCATACACAGTACCTCTTCCACACTTTTTGATGGGTATATTTTAATTTTCTTAATGTATCATTATTACCATACTAAATTTACTGTATAACTGAAACAGTACATTAACAGTTCCAAGCAATCATCTAATCATATCAGAAAGCCAACTTAGTGCTGAGACTAAAAAGTAAAGGGTCATTAAAGATTCATAATTCTGTTACATAGTACGGAATTTAAGCTTTCTATTACATTAATTGGTTCTCTAATTCATAGGTAATATTACAGTTAAAACTTGGTAAACAAGATGCCATTACACATGGGATAGGTGTCCTTTATAGTACTGCATCTAATAAGAACAAGAAAGTTGTGGTTGCCAGCATAAGATATTCGAAGAAATGTTGGTCCCTTGATAACAAGAGGTTGGACAGATGTCTAAATATATGTCAGTGATGATAAAAGACCCTGAGATTTAACGTTAAGAGAAATAGGGAATGATCCAGGAAGAATTATTTTGTTTAATTTGATAGTACTTATGGTTTCCTGAATCATTTTGGATACAAATGTCATATCAGCATTAAATGAAAAAAGTTTACATCTAATTTCCATTATATTGTTAACAATATTCATGAAAATAAAGTAGTTTCATAACACTGTAACACTAGAGGTATATGCTATGCTATAAGTATGTAAACAATTAAAAATGAGCAAACGACATGGAAATGTTTGCAATTCTTTATATGTGAGGTTCTTTTTCACACAAAAAAGTACATACTATGGCCAGGGCGTATATGAAAAGGGCAAAAGTTTGAGAATAGAGAAAAAAATGCCCTTTGTTTGGAAAGACACAAAAAGGCAGAATTCCACAGTTTAGTGATGTGGGGGAAAAAATTGGCTCATTTCTGGGCTAATTAGTGGCCACAAAGTAATCATGTGATACAATGGCTTACTTTATATGGTCTAGCAGGCAGTTTTGAGAAGCAGAAACTAGAGTAATATCTACAAAGGAGGAGAAAACCAGTTCTGGGTCATAAGGTCAGAGGTTAGACTGGGATAACTGAGGGTTCAGTCTGCTTTGGAATAGACTCTATCAAGTACATAGATACAGAACCTCTCTTGATGTGAAAACAGTAGTCTGTATAAGGATGAGAGTCTTTTGTCTAATTAGAGCAGCTGTTCAAATGAGAAGAATTTTTGTTATTTTAACAGAAATCCTTTTAGTAAGTTTATGCTTCTTACGAATGTTACAGTGTACTATACTGCCAATAATAATTGTAGGCTCTGAAGTTTTATCATTAATGATCATATTCAAAGGTGTGCTTGTTTCTTTGATTCTGGTGATACAATATTAGATAATTATCTCCGTGTATTTACATAACCATATAGTCAAATGTTGGGCTTTTAGGTTAATGAATTTTTTACGTTTAGATCAGTGTCAATACTGATAAATGGTTAGCTATTGTCTACACTAATAGTGTTTTAACAATGCAAAAGAAAGAAGGGATGATTCAGCATGACTTTAGTTGCATTTAAATCCTACACCGAATCTTATGTCACAGATTAGGTTCAACTAGTGCTGTATTCACCGGTGAAGCATCCCTCAAGGAAAATTTGATATATAGGAACACAGTAAGAATCCCCAGAGTATGGTAGTACTTAGATATGGACAGTGATCAAAGGTTTGTATTAGTGATTAAGTGTAATACAACTACTAAAAGGGCACATGTAGAATTTACTTACTTTTATTTTTCAAGTAAGTATAGTATTCATTTACTTTAATTTTGAGCAAATTTGTTGAGTAATGAATATTCTCACATTTCAATATTAGTGTGCATGTCTACTCGTCTTTCCTTTTTTTGTAAAACATAGTTACTATAAATGCACCTATACAACTAGCTGCCCTCAACCAAGCAAAAAGGAAGTCCATCTACTTAGTAACCAAATATCTAAAAGGACATTTTCTTTGTGAACAATCCCAATATCTTTTACCTATGTCCTGCACCTGTCTTTTCAATGTTTATAATGTGGAAAATACTATACTCTGAGTACCATCTACAATGAATACCTGCATTTCTGAAAATCAATTACTAACCTGGAAGTTTTGATAACTTGGATGGGGATGCCTATGGCAGGTCCATGCAAACAAAATTCCCCTGCATTGTGATCTCATTGCAGACAAAGGGTCAACTCCATGAAGCAGAGTTCTGCCATTTATCAGGAGTCTTTGTCACTTAGGCAGAGCTATGCTTACACATGATGTCAGTGGCTAACTACCAACATCTACTAATTGGCTTTGTTAGTGAGGCAGACTTTTATGTACAAAGTATGTCATTGCTTCATTACTAATAACAATATTCCCAGTAACTGTAAAGCCATAATACCAGATTATGAATATTTTTTCCATATACTGTTCAAAAGAAAACCTGGACTAGTACTTTTAACTATATAAACCCATGTATCTTCAGCTCCATGTCAGGCTTAAAAACTGAAGTTGCTCTAAGGAAAATGTGATGAAAGGGATTTGCTGTTAATATGGATTCTTGCATTGTTATTAAGTTATCTCATTTAATTATACATAATTTCTTACCTATGTAAGACTAGATATAACTATCATGAT
>JAUUDY010211663.1:0-12723 GCA_032361765.1 Panulirus inflatus
ACTGGAAACTACGTGTGATACAGAGTGTGGGAGATAGTGAGTATGTGGGAGACTGAGTGTGTGTGAGACGGTGTAGGAAGGGCTGAGTGTGTTGAAAGGCTTGAGTGCGTGTGGAGGACTGAGTGAGTCTAGATGTCTATTACAGGATCGTTCCCCCCTTCCCCTGTGTGGCTATCAAAGAACCATTTTCCATCTCACCCACCTCCTCCATCCTTGACATTCCCTTAAGGACTTCAAACCACAGTTGGTCTTCTAACCCGGCCAAATCGACCGCCATAATGGAGAGGAGGTGGGGAAGGTGGTGGGTGTGGTGTGGTGTGGCATGTAGTGGTCGCTCCTGGTGTGTGTGGAGGGAGGGAGGTGTGGGTTTAAAGGCTGGCGGATATTGGTGCTTAGTGTGAGGAGGGAGACGCCCACCTCAAGTGGATCGGCCAGTGTTTATGGAGTAGGTTGCCAGGTTCCTCCACCTTGCTGGTCCTCATGGGTAAGCTGTTCTTAAAGCTTATATAGTCTCTCTGGGGTTGATCGGTCCAGTCTCTCTGGGGTTGATCGGTCCATTGTCTCTTAGGGGTTGATCGGCCTATAGTCTCTCAGGGGTTGATCGGCCCATAGTCTCTGGGGTTGATCGGCCTATAGTCTCTCAGGGGTTGATCGGGCCCTAGTCTCTCAGGGGTTGATCGGTCCATAGCCTCTGGGGTTGATCGGCCCATAGTCTCTGGGGCTGGCCGGCTCCATATCGCCTGGCTTAACTACCGCCAAAGTCACTTAAAAGTTAACTCTGAATCCCTGACTTATGACCTTTAGAAGAAAATGTTTTCCCTACCACATCTTCCCCTCTACATCTTCCCCTCTACATCTTCCCCTCTACAGCTTCCAGTGTTACCACCTCACGATGGCAAAGGATTAGAATTGACAGGGAGGCCACCTAGCACGGATGTACCTCTTCCTATCAGAATTTTAAAGATTACGAATTAGAGTATTTGTTACATTACAGGTTATATTACATGTTATATATTACAGGTTACATTACAGGTTAGGTTACATGTTAAAATACAAATTATTACATGTTACATTACATGTTACATTCTGTGACATTCAGTTGCTAAATTAACTCCCCATAGGTCTAGCTGTTGAAACCTTGTAATGTAGGGGGGTTAGATTCTTGACCAAATATTTTCCTAGAGTAACCCTTCTGGATGGACTATACAGTACCTGAAACAACTTAGTTTATTTCCCCATGTACAGTTCTGTTCTCTGCCTTGTGATTTAGATGAAATTTAATGAATATTCACCTAAAAGGTAATTTACTAATTCATAGTGATGAGGGCTTTAGGTGATGCTGGAGTGGAATGGGATGGACTGAAGGTTACTGGTAGGAAGAGAGATATATGCATAACCCCTTGAATTAACTGATTCAACAATTTTTGCCATGTTGCAGACTTGCTGAAAAATGTGGTGAGAGAGCTTCAGGTGGTTGTGGAGTGGAATATGGGCTTCTGAATTGCCTTATCCAGCAGTTGTTTCAACTGATGGAGGAGTTCAGGCCATTTAGAGAATATCAGGATAAGCCAACTGACAGCCAGTGAGATACAGATTGAGCAGTACTTTGCAGTGTCATTAGAATGTGCATGATAAGTACTTATATTATTTGAGATATCCTGACTTATTTCATCATAATTATCAGATTATTCACTAAATCAAAAATATGAAGATATCAGAGTAAGCAAGACCCCACAGACTTGGCTGTAACCACAATTTTCAGATGTGTATTGGAGCTCCTAAACACCTCTGATTTAACCTCAAAAGTAGTGATAGCCTTATGTCAAGTACTTCCATGAACAGTTTAAAATATTCTTCCCGCACATGTTGAAATGTCCACTCTTACTATAGGTGTAGCAGATAATGAGTTGCCAGGGAACACAAACATATTTTGCCATCTGGTGGGATGCAAACTGAATGGCATTTTGCTGTGACATCTTTAGAATATGCATGTCAAGTACACATACCTGCTATTTCCCTCGTTAGGGAGGTAGTACCAGGAACAGAAAAAATTGCCTCATTCTCTTTCATCCACTCTAGCAGTCGCATCTAATGACAAGCTTTGTCATGAGAAGAAACTAGTCGTACAGACATAGAAAAGATAAAGGTGTAAATTCATTCTTTCTTTCTTTTTTTTTCCAGACTGAAGCCTTGGTATCATAAGTCAATATGGTGTACTTTTTTTTTTCCCCATACTATTCACCAATTCTCGTGTTAGTGAGGTAGCATTAAGAACAGAGGACTTAGCCTATAAGGAAAATCCTCACTTGGCCCCCTTCTCTGTTCCTTCTTTTGGAAAATTAAAAAACGAGAGGGGAGGATTTTCAGCCCCACTCTGCAAGCCACCTCATTCCCAGTACACCCTCCTATTCCTCATTTATCATTCCATCACATACCCTATTCAGTATTCCTTCATACTGCTTACTCCTCTTTTCACCTGTTACTACTTCTCCATCTGCTCCCATTACTGTTATTCCAAATGATCCATTTCCCCTCTCAGTCTCCCCTCTAGCTCCCCCCACTTCTAGTATGTTGAACTTTCTTCATATATCCTTTCCATATGTCTGAACCATTTCATTGCATGAAAACATCTAATCAAGCTCTTTCTCAGAGTATACTTACTACCACACCTCCATATATTACTATCATTTCTTACACACCCAACCCATCTCATACCAAATATTGCCCTTAGGCATTCAATATCACCCTCTTAACCTCTTTTGCATTCAGGGCCAAAGACTTGCGTACATATGACACCATCTAGACTACTGTATCTTCAGACATACCCTTCTTTGCCCTATCTGACAATGACATCTCCATCTACAACTTCATCAAAGTACTTTGGAACTAAGCCCGTACTTCCCATCCCATGATTTACTTTAGCCCCCATGGGGCTGAAGTAAATAATTCCATCTACCATGCCTATTCCCAGGTACTTTCTGCAATTCCTTTCCATTTGAACTCAAACTCGAACTACCCTTTCTCACCTACTACTTATCATTACCGTACTTTTCTGGACAATAAATCTCAATTTCCTTCTATCACACATATGTATCTTTATGTGCATTTAGTGTATCATATGACATTCCTATCATTTAAACATAAAAAGAATATAACCATTGTACAGTAATAATAAACCACATACCTTGTTTCTTTTAGACCTGTTCGGCTTAAAATAATACGCATGTTGGTGAAAGGACCACTCAGCTCCACACAGTAGAAACATCCTACAAAAAAGTCACCAATACCACTTCGGTACACAGATACCTAGAAACAAGACCATACATCACTGACAGAGCACAGTGTACAAGAAACTGAATTTTATGGTTTTTGAAAGACTAGGAACATTTGAGGATAGAGAATATTGAACCAAAGGATTAAAAGTTTCTTCTGAATAGACTCTACATATGGATATATGGAGTTATTCTCTAAAACTTCCTTATTTTGTGACCTTTTGGTGTATTTACTAAAAATCTTCATCAAACCTTATTCTTTTCTGGCATGTTACAATAAACCATACATACATACCTATGAGCTAAAGAAATCCTCGACAAACTGGAAAGTCAATCAACCTAACAGACTTGTTGCACTCTTTTCAAATTACTTAAAACCAGGCTTTCACCAATCAAGAGCTCAGTTCACTTTACTCTGTCAGTCTATATATTAACTTTGGTTAACCTTAACATCCCAAGAGAGTAGCTCACCATAAAGCAAATTATCAACTATTCAACATAATTTTTGTAAGTTCACATTCAAACTGTGAAAGTGTACTTATTGCTGAAACATATATCCAAATAGCCAATCTCTCTTACTCATCTTCTCCATATGTCCAAATCAAATCAGCTCACCTTGTTCAGATCTCAGTCATACTCAGCTTACTACCACACCTCTCCCTCACACTAGCATTACTAACACTCTAACCCTCCTCACACAATATACTGTCCTCAAGCATTTCATTTCTGACACGTCCACCCTCTTCTGGTCTTTTGTAGTTGGGGTCCAAGCCTCACACCCATACAGCACAGCTGAAACTAGTATAGTCTCAGGTATACCCCTCACAGACAGTGACCTCTCTTTCCATATGCTTCTCAGTGCACCTAGGACATTTGCCCTGCCACCCACCCAAACTGCAGTTCACTTCAACTCCCATAGTTCCATCCACTGCCATGCCCACTCCCATGTATATAAAACACTCCACTTCCTCCAGGTTCTCTCCATTCAAACTCTTACTCATACCATCCTGTCGCTACCCCTTTCTTACTAAATATCACCTAACATTTATTCTTATCAATTCTTAGACTTCCTCGCTTCACACACTTTCCCAAACTCAGATGCCACCTAATGCAGCTTCTCACTCATGTCTGCCACCAAAGTTGAGTCATCCTCAACAGCATGTGACTCATCTCGCAGGCTCCCATCCCCAACATAAGACCAGCCCCTCTCTCCAAGACCTTCACATTTAATATCCTCACTACCTCATCCATAAACAGAAAGAACAGGAGTGGTGAGATCACACACCCTTGATGAGTATCTCCCTCTCTCCTCACACAGATGCCTTACTCTCTCTATAAAAACTTCTCCCTTCATGTAGCTTTCCATCCACCCCATATTTTCACAGCACCTCCAACAAGGCATTCCCATCAACCCTGCCATAAAATTTCTCTGCTGTTAATTGACTCTACCTGCTCAAAGTTACACCAAGTTACAAGTCACTTTTGGCAAGGCTGTATCATCATTAGTTGACGAAAGAGAGTACAGTTTCATCAGTGAACTTTTTACTTCAAAGGAATCCATCCCATCCCTGCTACTAAAGGTAGCACAGCCATCATCTAGGGTAAGTTTATGACTTATTTTCATTGTGTATGGGCAGTTTTATATTTTGTTTCTATTTGTTTGCTTCTCTCTGTGTCAGTTGTTAATATTTATGTTACATTTCCTAGAAGTTAATTTACACAGAGTAGATTTACTAATTTTTTCCCCCTGCTGCACTAGAGGAGGAAGTGATGGTACCCATGATTTCATAGAAAGGGAAAATGTTCTGGAAGGTGTTTTTAGTAAATGCACTCATAAGCTGATGACTCAACACTACATTCCTTGACATCTTTCAATTTTGCATCCTCTTCTCACACTCAGTCTGCATCTTGTCTCTACATAACTTCCTCAATAAATTCAGACTTAGACAGGATATCTCAGTGGGGTAGATGACACATGGTGAAGTTTAATGCTTCCGAGACCCAGTTTCCACCGATCTCTCCTTTGAAAAGTCCTGCCAACTTTTCTCTCTACTTTGATGGTTCTGTAATTCCATCTTTTGACTTGGTGAACGTACTTGGTATTACTGTAACATCCACTCCTTGGAAACACCACATTACAGGAATAGCTAATTCTCCCTCTAACAAAATGGAAGTCCTTTTTAGGTGTTGAAATTTCTTTTCCTCTGGACAATTGCTCCGTTTATACAAAAGACTGATCCATCCTTGTATGGAGTACTGCTCTCACATATGGGGTGGTTCCCTACTTGAGAGTTGAGTCATAAGTGGTCAGACATATCAACTCTCCCAGGCTAACTTCAAAACTTGACCCCTTCTGTTGGTAATACTTTTGTTCTTGCTCCCAAGAGCTGGCTGCTTGTGTACCCCTACCACTAGATATGCCACAAGCTGCTAAATCACATAATTACTGTGTGGCTGTTAGCTATTAAAGGGTGGGTTGTTTTGATAACTGTTTCTTTCCCTACACCTTGAAGCTTTGGAACTCTCTACCTTATCATGTATTGCCTAATAACTATGACCTGGCATATTTTAAAAGACAGTTTTTTTTCACTTTCTCCAGAATTTGTAAATACTTTCTCTTTTCTCTTCTTTTTGCCTTTCATAATCCTCAATTAAAGCCCGGCCTTGGTGTGGACTTTTTGTCTATAACTGAAGTCTCCAACGTAAAAAAAGAAAAAAATACAGGAATTAGCATTTACAATACAAACTGATAAGCAGATTGTTGCTTTTTTCATAGAAAACTATTGCCAATGACCTTTTTTAGCACTGGGCCCTAAATAACATAAGTTGTAACTATACCACACTGATACCACCACTACAACTTACACTACAGAAGTAATACATGAATCCTTCACATTGAGTGTGTCCATGTCACAAGTATGTACAGCACAAAAAAAAATCCAATTATGGACTACTTACTGGAAATAAGAATGCTGCCACAACAACATGGTGTATTACTAGCAATGTTCTTCGTTTTATGTAACTTGAAAAACGTGCCATGAAAGATTCTGGAACTTTGGGCAAACTTGACAGGTGAACCTAAGTTAGAATAAATAAGAGATAATATTGCAAAATAACAAAATATGGGTCATATTTAGAACAATGAAGTCACAGATGACTTATCGTCCTGATCCTTGTGTACTACATAAGCCCGTGTATCTATTTATATCCAATAAGCCTTGAATTATGCTACACAACAGTGTGAAACATATACAGGCTCCTGAACCTACCATAACATCAATACATTTCTTACTCTTCCTCTATCGCAGCAGACTTCTAATGGGCATATTCATTAACATCATCATTTCTCCTAACTCTTATGCATTTTCACTCTCCTCACTCATAAATACTCTTTTCATCCTTCCATCCACATCTGCTCAGTCAGTATGACTGATTCATCATCCTGTCTCAATCATTTCTTCATCAAGTGAATGGTGCAAAATATGCTTTCTTTAGGCCTTCTGGCCAGTTAAGGTAGACCAAAGAGAAAAAAATACATGTCTGTTAATCAGTAATGTTATTAAATGAACTACTACCTAAAATATATGAAGCACAAGAACTATCCATCTTTGTTCATGCATGTTCAAATACCAGCTGTCAATTTGGGTTAGCCAAGCATTCCTTATCAGTTGATGCATTTACAAGGTGCTGGTCAAAAGGCTGTAACTGGATTCCGCTCTCACCAGTGTTTTTCAACCTTTCCTTTCATCGCACAATTTTATAGCTTTATAAGTAATTTTGTGGCAACCTTTAACCAAGCTCATGTTGAAGGATCTCCATAAATAAATTATGAATTACTGAGCTTTCACAAGTTTAATCTTTTTCAATTATTACAGAATTTTGCAGAATCTTAAAGGATGTTTGTAGAACCTTACATTCTAAGAAACTTTTCTAGCTCTTTGTTTCTCTACCTATATCTGATGCCTATTCCCTTTGGGAACTTCCTCAAGGGGGCAGTCACAGCAAAAGAGTCTCTGTTATTGGTGAACTCCAAGAAACCTTGGTTGAAAAACACTGGCTTACACAATTATTAATTGCCAAGTCCTTCCATAATCATCATTCTACTACATCATTACCTTTAAGTATTTAGATTTATTACAAAGCTGGAAGCATTAAGTACCGCGATGCAGGAAACTAGAACTGAAAAAAAGAGACATTTAATTTTCACATGAATTACTAGCCAACCAAACTGATAGGAGAGGTCATTGATGGCGTTGCTTGAACCTTTTTAGGGCATTCTAATATCTCATTCATAAACTTCATGTCTCCTTACCCTTACTTGAAACCTTAGTCAGTATTCCTTAACTCATCCAAAAGTACTTAACCGAATAATAAAGAATATAAAAATCTTTTTGTCGGTGAAATGGATTTTTTAGCATTTTGAGAGCACTGTCACTTTCCCATTCTAAAGTCATCCATTTCTGGAGAACAGCCTCCTAATTTCAGGGCTTATCAAAAACCCAAGTAATTACCTAATTATGTATCACCTTTCCTCACCATTCACAGTAACTAGTATCACTGTTTACAGGCTGAGTGGTTATGCCCTAAGGGTGTAAGTTACCTAAGAATGATAGTTTCGAGTTTAATGTCATGTTTTCAGACAGCACTACCATATCATACCTATGCCAGAAGTGTGTTAACAGGATCCCACCAACAGATGGATATTTTCACTCAGTCAGTTGTCATAGTAATATGTCACCTAAGAATGAGTATTTGAAATTCAGTGTCATGTTTCATTGATAGCTCTGCTACAGTTTCCATATGGTGCCTATACAGTACTAAAATGGAAATCCAAAGCTGTGAGAGATGAAAAAGGAAGAAGTATTTTCACCCATAGTCAGTTTTCCTAATTAGTGTTTTCACTTAAGTAACAAAAGGAAGTCTTGGAGAATATCCACACCCTTATCCATCAGGTATGAAATTTGGCTCCTCTCATTTCCCAATCCAGAAAATAGTGTGAAAATTGTGCATCCCTGCCCTTCTGCTAACCTGCAACAATTGATGTCCCGTTCAGGAAATCTTCAATATAAAGGGAAGGACCAAGGCAGTAGCAGTGCGAGAGCTTGTTTGGTACATCTTTATTAACCTCAATGTTTCAGATTCTCAAAGTACACCATCAGGAGTCAATCTGTTAACAATGTTTCAAAACATAAATTGATCTAAATTATTCAAATTATGTAACACAAGTGCCTTTTCAAACAACAAAACACAAATAAAATGGCTTAAGCTAATTTTCTGTGGAAACAGATAACTTTTAATTGTGTACAGTAATTACAAAATTAATATACTCACAGTTCATGTAATATTTCAAAACTTTACAGCTAGCAGCCAGGAATCCACAAATACATTCACATTAATAGATAGTCTCCCAGACAAAGCTTGTTCCATAGTTGGATACAGATCAATAATATGATATTTATAACTTTTTGAAAATTCTGGAATTAATAAAATGTCTGATAGAATCCTCATAATTCAGAAAGTTCAAAATTTTCTCTGATATTTGATAAATTAATATTTATGAGATAAGGAAACTGACAAAAGAAATCATTGTACGTACAATAATTGTAGAATAATCAAAACTGATTTTTTTTCAACTAAGACTAATGTGTATAACTACTATATAGTATTGCATACAGTATAAAGAGAATGAAGTCTTTCTAACATTCAGTTCTGTTTTGGTTTGGCTTATGGATAAGGATTCTAATATTCCACTGTCTACTTCATTATTGCTCTTATCTGTAAATGAAAGGTCATTCACTTGCAGTTTGTGTCTGTGTCGATGAGAAAGTTCTGTTGTAATGAGAGTTGTGGTCTGGTCATGAGTTGTACTGTTCTAAATGACCAAAAAAGGTGTTAAGGAACAGACATCCATTTATTCAGCTGTATAATGTACCAAAACTAGAATTTCAGACTACTTCATGGTATATCCTGATCACTTCACATGTGTTGGTCCAGTCCATCATACTGCCCCTATACACAACATCATCCTGGTTCTTTCTATCCAATGCATGCCTTTTGCCCTCCTAAATGTTCAGGCCCAATAACTCTGAAGCTTACTATACTTAATTTTCAATCTTCTTTTTTAGTCTACCCCTTGCTTCCACTGCTCATGATACAAGGATCCTGTGTCTGCCTTTCTTCACTCATCTTATGTCTGAACCATCTCAGCACACCCTTGTCTGCCCCTTCAAAGAATTATGCAACCATCAAAACTCTCACTGACAATGTTATTTCTCACATCATCAACCCACCTCATGCAGATCACCCTCAAGCATTCATCTCCAGCATATGCACTTTCTTCTCATCCTGTACATTCAAAGATTAAGACTCCTCTCCAAACATCACTATCAGGACTACCATACCTTCCAATAGACCCATCTTTAATCTTGCAAACAATGGCCTTTCCTTCCATAGCTCATAGATACACTCAGGTCTTTACCTCCCTCTTCCATCCTGTAACTCACTTCTAACCGCATGATTACCTCTGCTATCAGATTCAATCCCAAATATTCAGGTCCTCCCTATTCACGAGAAAAAATTATTTTGCTGTTTTCTTCACACCTGGGTGAGGAAAAAAATTGCACATCAAAAAAGGGTTAAAAAGCCATGACAAAATCACAAATCCTTAACAGAGACCCATCTTCACCAGAAACCACATATCCTCCTCCTATCCTATTCGCACTAATTCCTTATTCTTCCAGTAAAAGCTCCACTGCATTAAGTAACTTTTCATTTACCACATATATCTGTAGCACCATCTTATCATACCCATTCAGTGTTCCTAACAACTCTGTGAAATAAGGGGATTTTGAGTAACACAGATAGGGGTATGGACAGAAAAAATTGGGGTACATGTTTTGCACTATCTTTATTGTCAAACCAAAATTGTTTTCCTTTTTTCTTCTACATTTGCACAAGTGTACCTTGCCCATGCAACTATTTCACTGCCATCTCAAGAAATGTGTGTATGACTTGGTACTATATTCTGCTTCCCTGCTGTGTTTGCCAACATGTCTTGACAAATACAGGTCCTGCATGGTATAATATATGTCATGGCAAATGACACAACAGGAAAAATTTAACAACATAGCATGTGCATAAACAAAATGGGATTAAATTCTTTCACATGAATCAGAATAGTGTGGCCTCAATCATGAGTGAATGGAATACTAGCTTTCTCCAGATCTATAAACACCAAATATTTTACAAATCACTCTTTCTCCAAGTATTTTTGAAACATTCCTTAAAGCAACAAATTAATTCACACTTTCCCTACCTTTCCTGAAACCATGTTGTTCCTCTCCCATCAGTTTCTGTAAACATGGCACCACCTTTTCAATCACCATTCTCCAACACACCTAATCAAGTGCTCTTGAGACTTATACTTCTAGAATTTGAACATTCATTTCTGTCCTCATTGCCTTCAAACAGTAGAATTATACATGCACTTCACCAACCCTCAGGCACCTCAACCTGAGTTATCCACACTCTCTGCAGCCTGATTAACCAATCAACAACACTGTTACCCCCTTTTCTTGAGATATTCAACTATACTCCCATTCCCAATTTATTTACCACATATGTCCTGAGTAGGGCTTCTTGAACTTCCTCTTCTTATCACCCAATTTACCATAACAGTATTCTTCAACATCCCATTTTGTCTCACGCATACCACACCTATCTTCCTGTTATCTGACACATTCTGCAGGTCTTCATAATACTTGCACCATCTCCATTTTCACTTCTCTTTCTGTTACCAACTCACTGTCATTTCTGATTTGTTTCTTGTTTCTTAACTGACACATTCATGCAGGTCTTCATAGTACTTGCACCATCTCCATTTCACATCTCTTTCTGTTACCATCTCACTGTCATTTCTGATGTTTCTTGTTTCTTAATCAAGCAAAACAAACTACTGTCATGTTTTACCACATTAATGAATATCTATTTGTCATGGGCACAGATACCTATATCACTATGTAACCAAAATGGTGTTCAAACTACCCCCAGCGAAGTTTCTGAACTATTCAAATGCCCATATATGGACATTTTGATTACTATCATAGTCCAGAGTTATCTGCCGATATGTACTAGACAAATATAAACTGCATTTCTTACTCACCTGATACATTGCAAAAGTATCATATACGAAGTAACTGCCAGCAACCCAAGCATACCATGATGCTAAAGGGTGTACAGCCCACATTACATCATGACGGCATGAAGTCACCACAATAATTCCACAGACAGAAGATACTATAGCCTGCAGACAAGATTAAGCAGTTACTATATCTCTGAATGAGAATAAAAGCTATTAACTGTAATGAACTTCAAGAGAAAGACAAAAGAAATGTTAAGTATTTCTCCCTCTCATAACATCCACTAAATAAAGAGAGAGGCAGGGTGTTAACTAAACTAAAACAAGGAATCATTCAAAAAGAAATTTAAAATGTTCACCTAAGATGTCTTATACTAAATTGTGCTTACATATACATAGAAATAGAAATGTTTCATGTATATTTTGAAAGGAATGCCCAACTTTCCATTTTGGGAAACAGATTATGGAACAAAAGCAGATATGGTAATATTTCACTGGCAATCCATCATGAACAATGCTACAGCATTTAAATTCCCTTTAACTATTACTGATGTTACATTTCTCCTTTCTTTCTATGTATATGGTAAGGCCAAATGCATCTATCCATCATGTCTTATCCTCAGGCACACACAAACAAAAAAAACATAAACAGTGTGTTTACTATCCCTCGAGCCTCTTTAAACCAGAAAATCAAAAATATAATTGTAACTGTAGCATAAAGAAAATGTAGATAAAATTAGGTACTCATTTGCTGACAAACATGAGCATCGCTCCCAATCTACCTTTTAAACAAGCAAAGCAGCCACTACATGCATCTCAACACTGAAGCAGTCAAAGTGAAACAGATAATCCCCTGTCATCTTATCTCTTAAAGGTTCCCCTCAGTAACAGTGATATATACACATCCACTTTCTAAGCTACAGCTGGCACTGTTGAATCTAACAGGTTAAAAGATGGTTAATCTTTATCTTCACAGATATTTACTCCACTCACTTGCTAATGAACTTGCACAGACAAGTTGCTTTAAAAATAAAAGTCATTTCATATAAAATCAATACTGTACTTAGCAGGGAACATTCCTTCCACCTAGAAAAATGCCATAGTCAAGTTCAGAATGTTCTTACATATTACATTATAATTCTGTGCAAATGCAAATACTTCATATATTTCATTGTATCTTTGATAATCCTGTATGGAGGCAGACAGTATGAATTGTGTACATGTTTATGTATGCATATGTCTGTGGGTGTGTATGTATTTATGTGTTGAGATGTATAGGTGTGTATATTTGCGTGTGTGGACGTGTGTGTATAT
>JAUUDY010211774.1:0-12720 GCA_032361765.1 Panulirus inflatus
AGACCACTGTGTCTTATAGGGTAAAGGTCATCATTTGGCTCTTTCCTCTGCTCCTTCTCTTAAAAAGTAATACAGAAGGGGAAGGCTTCCAGCTCTCTGCCCCCTGTCCCACTTAGTCACCTTACACTTCATGCAGGACATACATGGTCCGTATTCTTTCTCCCCTGTCTCCAGGGATGACAAAAAAGATTTAGATTACCTTGCTGACGCAGGGGGTGGCTATCGGGTGTGGAAGAAAAGATAAGATTGTATACATTATCATTTTTGTTTCATGCATTTGTGTTGTTTCCTGTGGGGTGGGTGGAATCAGGAATGGATAATGGTGAACAGGTATGAATAGGTAGAAGTAATATGTAGGAACATTAGGTAGAAGTAGTCAGTAAGAACATTATTTAGGAGCTTCTGCAAACACTGCACTAGACTGGCCCTCTGCCAGTGGCCTATCAAGGGTGAGGTACTAAAAGCTAAGAAGCAGCACTGAATTTTTTTTTAGTTATGGAGCCTCTGTTGCTGTGGCCACCCCCTTAAGGGGGTTCTTGATGGAAACAGGCATCAAAGATAAAGATAGATAATACAGTATTAGGCAAAGAATTAGTATTAGGCAAAAATTCATTGCATAAATGGATGTATGCTAAGAGAGTTCTATCAACTTCCTATTGTGTTACTGGCCCCTGGAAGGGAAAAAAGAAATATCTATCAAAAGAAAAGTGCACTTGAGGATGTTATGGCACTGGAAAAGCTTGCTATCATATTTCTCTAAGTGTCCATTATTTACTTGCTCAGTTGCTTTGTCATGTAGAGTAATAATTGATACAAATATTTCTGCTGTATCTACAGATGTAATGATGCCATAATGTACCCATATTTTTGGTGAAAATATAATGGATACACAAAATCTCAATCATAAGGATGCTCTGGCTTCATTATATAACCACTTTTTATGCACCTGTCCCATTATCCGTCCTGTTGGCAGATGGTAGCGCAACCAATTTTTTGTTGTAGCTTAGAGTTCTAAGGACTGTAATCAACCACAATGGAAGTGGATATTTTTTTCAGTAGCCTTGGAGAAAAAGTCAGTTTCAGCAAAAGCTGACAAAAAAAAGATAGACTTTAGTTGATTTGCATGGCGAAAGGATTAGATATCCTGCAAGCACTGGCAAAATATATCTGGATTTGTATCCAACTCACTAGTTTGTGATACAACATGCACTCTTGCTACAGTTATCTTGCTTTTACCTGTTATTTTAAGCATATTTAGAGAAAACTATTGAGAAAGGAGGTTACATAGCTCAGCATATGCTTAGTGTGAATGAGACTGGCTTATTTTGGAAAAGAATGCCTGCCAGGACATTCATTAGCAAGAAAGAAAAAGATTGCTCCAAGGTTTGAGATTATGAGAGATTGCTGGATGGTAAAACTTAAAGGGAAAACTGCAGGAGATTGTGAGCATAAGAAAACCATAGGTATTTCATTCATAAAATCATAGGATTATGGAAACATCTTCATTACTTGTGATTTGGCAACAGTTACAGAATCAGATAGTTCAGAGAGTGGCAAAGACAGAAAATCACTCCACTCATCCTACTCTAGCAACACCTCATACCCTTATCACCACCATTCTTGATGAGTACTCATTAACTTTCATCAGCATTACCTGAATTAAATACTTTTGGGATGACACAGACAAGCCAAGTCACCTCTCTGTACTTCCAAGTAACCTTCATGGTACAGTGAGTACCATTCACTAGCCCTGCCTTAATGGAAAAATCTCATACAATTACTCATTAGTAAGTACTCCATGCATTCCATTCCAGTAGCATCACCAGCTCTCAGTACCACCTTTTTCAGTACCCTTTTTGATAAGATTTTTTAGATATCATCTGAATTACATCATGATGAAATGTGTTATATTGGTGGTATGATAAGTTGTTTCAGGTGTTGTTTATACAGATGACTAAGATTGGGAAATTTTTTCTTTGAAACAACCCCCTTTTAACATGGGTTTCAGTTGCTTGTATGATGGCTGATTGCTGTCAAGACAGATCTCCAGGAGTGTAACCTTGTCACCAAGTGAGGCTTGTTGGTAAAAGATGATACAAAAGTCATTGCTCAGACTTCCACCCTTGTAAGTGCAATTAAAGTAATCTAGACAGCAACAATGAAAAATTAATGCAGAATGAGTGATGATATGGATGCATATCATTTTATAAACAGAAGATAGAATATAGTAGTAATGCTGAGAAAAATTTATGAAAGTGGTGATAAGTTCACATTTATCATTGAATAGGCATTGAATTTAGTAAATGTCATGCCATGATAGCCAATGGTTATTGTGACTAGATCAAAGAAAACTGTATAAATGTGTAATAACGTGAAAGAAAACATAGTTTTTAATTATCTTAGCATCAAAAAACTATAAATCAGATCCTTAGATGTAAAACTGGAAGTTGAAAGTTGATTTCAAGGGAATGGAAAGCTTGTCATGTTCAAAAGAGTTAGGAATGATCATATCTTCAGTAGGAACATTTGTGATATAAAGAACAAAAGACATTGCTCAGGCTTTTAGACGTTTGAGTATCATGAAAATGATAGTGACAGAGTTTATGATTCAAAGAAGATAATGAATGATTCTATGTATACATATCAGTTTATTTAAACAGAAGATGAAATATAATGTTAATGCCAAGAAAATGCATGAATGTGATAAGTATGCATTCCTCACTAATGTAGTTGTAGAAATTATTCTAAGGGTAATAGATAAATTTTAAGCATGAAAAGGAGTTACATAAGAGGAAATTGAACTTGGTGTCACCGTTTACTTGTCAATGATTATTGTTAATCTGTGAAAGGATGCAGTATAAATGCCTAATAACTGTCAAAGGAAGTGAAAGGACACTTCATAATTTTCATAATAAGAAGGTATAAGAGTGATTAAGGGACTAGAATTGAATAAAGAGAAAAAGGATATTATGTGTGAAGCATACAGATTTATCCAGTATGACACAGTAACATTAGAGTAATTCTAGAATTAAAAGTCAGCTACCTTCCTTGTCCTCTACCATTTTCTCTTCTGCTTTTTCTAGAAGGTTGGAAATTGAATTCTAGTCTATTATTTTTATCTAATAAATATACTGCATGACAAAAGTTTTGTTAAATACAAAACAGATTTATTTTGCTTAAGGTATGTGCTATGAAGGCTAATTTTGGAGATTGGCGATTTGTTGAATATGGAGTATGTGATCACTAGTTGACTCTATGGTGGTTGACTATTATATGATGCAAGAAATATTTTTTTTTCTTATTCCTTGTCCACATTTACAAATTACAGTAAAGTACAGACTTCTACCTTGCTTGATCCATTGTATTGCCTATGTTTTCCTTATACTGGGCACCAGTTTTTCTTTTGTGACTGATGAGGAGCTTATTGAAAATATGTTATTGTTCTTGTCCATCATTTTGAGGGGGATAACCCAGTTTCCCAGGATATTATCTAAAGGTAAGTAAGATTGAAAGATATCTATACAATATGCCAGTTAGATTAGTGCCAAATAGATCAAAACAGCGATACAGTATGGATAAAGAAATTGAATTTTTAGATGTGTGATGCTGTAGTGTGTAGATTTAATTAAGGGCAACATTATTGTTTATGATGAAGTTTTGATGTAAGTGATATCTCTGTTATATGTGTTAATTAAGAGCACAGTAAACTGGCTGATTTTCTCTTGAGATACAAATTTCTTTATAAGTATTTCTTTCGGTATTTTTCACAGGCAGTGGAAATTCCATCTGTGAGTATCTTCCAATTTTGTGGACCTTTACACTTTGCAAACAGTGAGTACTTTCGCCAGCAGTTGATTAATGTTACTGGCCTAGAACCATCAGCCATTGCTGCCACCAAGTCATTAATCCAAAAGCAGCAGCTTCCTGAACCAGATCTTACCACTCAACCCAGTAAGGTAGGTTGAGATTTACAGGTTCTTACTATGACTGGAATGGAGTTTCAAAAAGTTTTAGATTATACTGAATTTTGTGAATCATAGCTACAAGCACATTTTTTTTGGATAGGCTTGCTTTTCCAAAATTGTGATCAACAGCTACCTTTGAAATTGCATGGAATTATCCATTTATGACAGCGTTTTTGTGCAATACAGGGAGAGTTTTACACGTATGGACCCTGTCTCTTAAGCTTTCTTTTGTATCTTAAGGTTTTTTTAACTTATTATACTGCCTGTATTTCCAGTTTCACTTCAGCATGTCCCATCTGACCACAGTTTTCTTACTTGAGAAGTTTTTTTCCTTATGAAATTGAATTTATGTTTAGTTTCCAGCTAAATTCTTTTGTCTGCTGTAATTCTTAATTTATGGAACTTCATCAAATGTCATTAGGAACTTGCATATTGTTATTTTGTCCCTCCTCTCCTCTCTTCCTTCCATCATGGGTGATTCCATGGTTGCTAGCCTTCTCACCTTCCTCTGGGACAATCATTGTTGCCTGCCTCTGGATCTTCTCAGGCAGGTCAGTTTGTACCCCCAAGTGGGATGACCAGACTGGTGAAGCATATTGGGTCTCAAATATGCCATAAATGCTTTTAAGAACATCTCAGTGTTCACGTATTTAGGGAATTTTGAAGCTAGAAAGTAAATGATTTACCCCCTTAAATCAGTTACTGCCTGTATATACCATATTTTACCTTCCTTTCCCAGATTTTCTCTGGGGCTCCTGTAGTTCTCAGAAAAGTGGCCACATCTATGAGGCTGGACCACATGTCAAGAAATGTGATTATGTTATGTGCTTGTCTTTGTGAAGTGAGCATAGGACAGTTGAGGAGGAAGAGTTCAATGAGTACATTATGGAAGTAGCATCTTAGGCATAAGGGGTCTTTTGGTAGTCTGCATCCCCACAGAATTACACCATCCCTTTCTTGACCCCAAGCAGACATCATTCTAATGTGTATCATTCCTTAACCCTGAATAATCAACATTCCCCACTTGGCAAAACCCCAACCATACTATGTACCACATAAGACACACACTTGATGTTTGTTCTATCCACTGTTAACATCAGTATAAAGACCTTAAACAAATCATATGCCATCAGAACCCTTACAGGCATTGACTTTGGATGTGAAGAAAATCCCCCAGTATCATCACAAACAGTTCTAATGCTCCACCTTAAATTATACTTCACCTGTCCATTCAACCACTGTTTCAAGAGCAAGTGTAATATCATTGCAAACCTCACAAAAAGTGCTTAAATCAATTACTAGTTACTTAACAATCACAAACATTCAACAACTACTCTGCTTAATAAGACAAAAATGCTTCCAGTGTAATCACAACTTGACAGGCTTGGCATCTAATTCTTTGCAACAGTATGAGACCCATTCCACTCAAACCAACCATCAACACTCAAGCAGAAAATTTATTCACAGTGTAATTTTACACCAAGCATTAAACAACTGCTATCACAACCCAGTTCTAAACTGCATTCCACCAGAACATATTCTCATCTGAAGTTACACTCTTTTCTACACCCTGTACACCACCCATCTCTTCAGCATTACTAAACAAACTTGCAGAAGTACTCAACCTACTCCAAGAACACAGCATGCATCTAGCCCCCGTCCAAGAAACCAGATTTACACCCACATCCACCTCCTCTCCCTTCGATAGCTCAATCACTGTATGACTCTATAACCATAAACAAAACATTTCACATGCTAACACCACTCAGCACAGAGCAAATCACAGTCAACAACAACATAGAGAAACTCAGTCATATTGATAAAAGTACTTGTGGTATGTTTTTTCTTTCTTTGATACTAATCGACTCTCCCAACTTACTAAGGTAACATCAAGAACACAAACAGTGATCTCATTTGCACACATCTACACTCTTGTTGTCAGGTATTATTTACTGAAAATGGAGCCTACCATCCAAAGCTAAGCCCCACAGACTACTCCATGGTTTAATTTGCCCACTTCATGTTCCCTGGTTTAGCTCATCAGTAGTACATCATCCCTATATACCACATCATTCCAGTTCATTTAGTTTATGCACACCTCTTGGCCTACAGAAGATTACAATTGGACCAAAGTGGTTTTTTTTTTTCCTTTAAGATATGTTTTTCAGGGCCTGTTGCAGATGAGTTCTGAAGAGTTTTAAATGAGTTTTGAGTGTCAGTGGCAGTGAAGGGTGGGTGAGTAGTAGTGTTAATTGCAAAATTTTGTATGTTTTTACATCTTGTACATTGTGTTTATACAAACATTTCTCTTTACACAGGCAGACCCAATAAGATATTTCTTTATTGTGGCACTGGCATTGCATGTGCACTTCATAAGGCCTATCTCTTTTGCCACTGAGTTTTATGGTAGTATGAAGTGAAATACAAATTAATTTTGTGCAAAACCATATACTTTAGTAATCACATTGAAATTTTACAGTGGAAAAAGAGATATGTATATCAGCACCATGATTTTGTATATACATCATTTATTTCTTCATTTTGTTTTAGCGCTTTATTTTGTCCCTTTGCCATGAAGAGGTTGAAGTATAAATGATTTCATTTCTCAAAGTAAAATAAGAATGTTTTTCTTTTTTGAGATTGTGAAATAGATTGGCACATATCAGTTTTAAGGCTGTATTACAATTAATATGGCAAGTGAAAACAGGTAGTTTTATATCAAAGAGTTTTACATGTTTTCATATTTTATATCAAAGAGTTTTACATGTTTTCATATTTTTCAGTAGCTCATTTTTGAAAGAGCAAAAGTTACAGATTGTGTTCAGTTCTTTTTAAAAGAGCAGTCCATGTAGTGATTAAACAGATGATCATAGTTTTAAGAAACTACTTTTTATTCTGCTTTGATAGATATCTAAATTTTTCTGGTTTATGTGCCCAGTCTTTCTGTACAAAAATGAATATCTTCTATGAAAGCAAAGTCCCTATTCACAGAACCAACTCATTTGTTTTATATATGTCTTGCTAATGTATATTTGTAATAATGGATTTGTTAAGAAATGGCAAGGGGTTACAAAAGTAATCTATTTCTTTACTTATATATTTTTATATTTTGTTGTTGAATTCTGTGTGCATATCTCATAGAGAACATTTAATGTATCAAACAATAGGAAATCAATGGAAGTGCCACAGTTGAGGTCACTGAGGAAACGAACAAGATTGTGAAGTTCATCAAAAAAATCAGTGCCAAGAAGTCCAAGAATGTGACACTTGATGTACCGGTAAGACCATATGTTTCAAGGAATTCTAGTTTTCTGATCTTGTGCTGGGTTAATGTAGAGCTTATGATTTAATTGTTTTTGAATGTTTCTTAAATATGATGCAGTGCATAGTGTACCAAGCAGTAATCAGTGGTAATCATCTACATTCAAAGCCTGTTTCTTTTTAGGTTAGGCGGTTGGCATGAAGTTATTCGTTGTAACTTGCATTATGCAGATAATTTCATTACACTGAAATCTTAAGATAAATTCTTTGCTTCTTTGGAGATACTGTGTAATGGTTGAGAAAGTAAAAGATGTTAGCTGTACCTAGTAGATTTGAAAGATATCTAGTTTGCAATGCTTTTGAAATATAAAAAGTCATTCCACCAGGGTTAAGGTTGAGTTAGTGAGCTAAACTTCTAGCAGAAATCTGCTTACAATTCCTGTTGCAGCAGCATAGTGCCAAAATGCCTAGGTTGTATCTGCTCTTTATTAATCAACAGTTGTGTAAGATTTGTTGATCAACAGTTGTGTAATCATTCACCATTTGCAATTTCATGTATTTATTTAGTGCAAAGTGAAGACAGAAAGTTAGTGTACTTAGATTATTTAATTTTGTTATGGTACACATGTTAAACTTCTTAGAATGCAATGGTATTGATGATGTATTACATAATACCAAATCTGCAATGTATCAGCAGTTCATTACAGTATTAGAATGTCATAGATAATTGAGTTCCTTTGCCTGCAAGTACTCTAATCACCTACTTACTTGGATGTACCTAGTTTTGCATACCAGTAGGAATTTTCAAACTTGCTGGGCCCAGTTTCTTAACCTTTCTTTTCTATAACTCAGATTCTTGAACATTTCAATGCATTGTGTTCACTGTTCCTGCATTTAGCTCCAGTTAGATACATTTTTCTGTTATTTATTTCCATAGATGTATTTTTTTCTCTCTCTCTCATATTTAGTTAGTTCTAGTTGCTTCTTCTTTTCTGGTTCCTCTGAATTTTCAAGAACTGTTCAGTATGTATATTGTCAGGCATTTAACCCTTCTGTTGCAGCATATTGTTGAACTGTTGGTTCCCATAGAAAATGAGAGTTCAGTTTAAATCATTGATTCCTTTTCTGGTATGAAAACACCTTAAGATTTTCATATCTAATCATTAATTACTTGAAGATATCATGTATGCAACTCGGATGCATCAGGATGTAATTCACCACTCCAAAATGTGGCAACACATACTGGACAATCATGGCCATTCTGTGCTATGGGAGGTAAACACCCCTGTATGGGTGGCATACAGCTCAGCTGCATCTGGATTTAATTTATTACACCAAGTTGGGAGCACTTGCTGGACAACCCTGGCCATTCATTGCTGTGGTGGGTGTCAAGGGAGTGCAAGTGTAGAATTTTAGAAAGCTTTTTGAAGTCTGTGGCATAGGTGCACTCCTTTGATGAATGGGGATTGATTTGTCCTCACATAACTGTACTCTTTGCTGTGAGAGGGTTAAGAGAATATTAAAGTTGTTGTGTCTCACTTTTTTATTATATTATCTAGCTTCATAGCTGGCCACTAAACCACAGTCACTCACAAAGGTTTTCCTAAAATCCTCAAGCTGTACAAGGGAATTCCCAAGGAGAAACTTTTTTCCAAACTTTTTCAATCACTGACTGTGTGACTTAACTTTACTTCCTGTAGATCTCAGCATGGAAATCCTCAGTTTTGCAGATGACCTCACAGTCACATCATGGCATCCTATCACTTCTTAAGCAACAACAATCATACATCACTACTTTGCTTTTTTAGCACACTGGCTCACAAAAAGAAAGATTGTCTGTATCACCGAAAAAGTCATTCATCGCCCTTTTAATTTGACAGACTTAAGGACAACCTATACCCTCCTGTCACCCTAAATTGTCATCCATTCCTACTCAGCAAAACTCAAACAATATGAGGCATCATGTACGATACATATACATGATTTTAATTACCAACAGCACAGACATAAACACAAAGCCCAACTTTAACTTTGCTTGTGCAATATTCTCTGTTAAATCATACTAAGCTCAATTTGATGTGTTTCTTTAGTGTGCTTTATTTGCAGATAGATAACATGTATACACTGTCAGCCCCAATTTTCTGCATGAACACCAGAAATACATATACACTAAGACCTTAAACAAACTGAATTTCCTCAGAACACTTTAGTGCCCCTTAAGAAATATGTATGCACTGTGATGTATATTCTTTACTTTCAGGGTGTTCTCTGCATATATATTTCACATTCCTGAACTTTGTCAAACTCAGGGGGAGAATAAAGAGGTGATTCAGGGTCATTAGTTGTAGCAAGAATATATGAGTAACCATTTTGAGGGGCTTAGGGATGCCATTTGAAATACAGCTCTAGTCTTTAGAACGTAATACATACATGCATGATTACACTGTAATACATATGTGGTATTCATAACATAATGCTTGCCTGTTTCATTTCTTTGTAAAACCCATTCATACCTTCTTAGAAGCAGACGTTAGTGCATTCCATCCCTAATCAAGGAGACCACTACAACACTTCTATTGCTCCATCACTCTCACCTCTGCCATTCCTTGGTTTTTGAAACTTCTTAATTTTCACTTTTTTAAACTCTTGAATACCACCTTTGGGGCCCCTTTTCTTGGGGAATTTGATGTAGAATTTACTTTTGGTTCTCTTTTCTTAGGAAATTTGATCAATATTTTGTCATAGCCATCAACATCTCTAAGCATTTTACAGTTTGTGGCTCAAGTCTTTCCTTGCTAAACTTCCTTCCTTTTGTTCATCTGCTTGTCTTTGATCTCTGTTACTTACATTTTGTTACTGGTTATTCCACTGTAGTAGTCACTAGTGAAGCAGTATCTCCCTCTTATTCTTCTATCAGAGGTGCCCATTAGAGCTCTGTTGCCTACCCTTTTTCTTCTCTCCAGAAATAATTTTTCTTCAACCTGACTGTATTCATGATTTTGCTTATAATTCAGCTCTACTTCACCATCTTTTGCTTCCCGTCCTGACTCTGATACTCATTCTTTTTTAGGCAACAAACATATTTCCTCTTTTATTTTAGCCTTTAGCATCATTGTAGAATGAGGAAGCAGTAATCTAGTTGATTTAAGCATGAAAATGATTTCTTCATATAACTATTCTACATCTTATTTATTTCCCACTACTCTGTTTCAAGACACTAAAATTTAACTCACCAAAAACATAGACATGTAGAAAATAACCAGAGCTTCTCTATTGTGGGAGTTTCACATACTGATCATTGCAAAACCTGTTCCCCCACAGTAGGGGGTGATGTAAAGTTTCCCCATCTGTTTTTCTTGTGAACAGCTAATCTGTATCAACAGGGACCTCATTCATCCCATTGTAGAGTACAGTACTCTTTCCATATCTGGGATAGCTCTTCTTCCACATCTCTTGTAGCCAGAACGAAATCAAAAGTTTCTGACCATATTAACTCTCAACTAACACTATCTTCAGCAGTCCCTTACTGTTCACTGCAGTGATGCTTCATCCTCCCTGTTCTACAGATTTTACTTCACCCACTCTTCTTTTGAGCTGTCTGTGTATGTTCCATTCCTTGTGAACTGGATATGTGGTACTGTTTTTGTTGCTTCTTTCCTTAGCTCTTTTGTGGAGACCAACCACACAATGATTATTATGACACTTCCTGTTTTCCTCATACAGCTAAGCTGTAGAATTCTTTTCCTTCCTTCTGTCTCTTCCCTTTTCCTAAAACTTTTAAACCTTAAAGAGTCCGATGAATCCCACCTACTTTCTTTTTTGTTGTACCTGATGTTTAATCTTTTATCCAAGATTACCATGACTGGGGCATGCTTTTGCGTGTAATTTGTCAACAACTATTTAAAAAGAAGTGTACAGAAGAGAACTTTATGGACTTCACTGAAGAAACATATATAATCACCAGTTGTGATATTCACCTTTGAAGTATGAAATGAAAGTCAGGATGATCTACCTTTGGGAGGATGCTGAAGTGTTTATCATTAAGCACCTTCAATTACGTGATAACAGGTAGTGGCCGAAAATTAAAGTCAGATGTGAAACTTAACCATTTAGTGAACATACATGCATATGTAGATGCAGATGTAGATGCTGGGTATAGCAGAACAGTTCAGCCTGTTCTTCATAAAGATGGACTAAACTTTGAAGAAACAGTGCACGGAATGATTAACAATATTGTAACACCTCATGAGGTTCCAACAAGAAATGAGATGAAGGGCAAAAGAAAATTTTAAAGACCAAGGAGTTATCATTTATAGAATACTGGAATGTGAAGTTTACCTTCAGAAGTCACGTTACCAAGTCTACCACTGAGTGGTGAGGTATCAAATGCTTTCACTTTGAGAGATGGGAGATTGAAGATGAAAATGTTTCAGTTTATGTTCTGTATATATCAGAAGTAATATTGAATAGTGTTGTTTTTAAGGTTAGCAGTAAAATCAGGGTGAATTAAGAGAATGGAAAGAATTCAAAATTACTAATAACTCTCAAGGACTATTTTGACAAACTGAAGGAAGTGGAAATATATACTTAAGAAAGAAATGATATATGTGATGATTTATGTCTGACACTAAATTGAAGAAATTAATGAGGACATACTAAGACTAAAACTTCATAGTATGGAAGAAACAGAGGAATAAAATATATGAAAATTCTATGAAATATATCAAAAATTACCGGTTTGAAATATTTGAGATCCCAGCACGAAAGATGGAGAGATGAATGTTGCTGTGAAAGTCTGCAAGAAGTCAGTATTGAAACCTTTTGAGAGATTACACAAGTGGTACAAAAAAACAGTGCAGCAAGGAGTCATTTTTGAAATGTTTGGAAGAAGATTACCAAAATGGTAAAAAAAAATGGTGCATGAACTCAAGATTGCCACCTATGAAGTGAGCATGGCAGCAGCAAAAATCGGTATTGTGAAACAAGAAAATGGAAGAAATACTGAACACTAGCCCTGACTTGTTGCATATTTTGTTGTTTGTACTCAAAGGAAGGAACTCTTTCTTGAAATTTCCAGGGTTCTGGTAAACTAGTTAGGGAAAATAACAGGGAAAGACCTGTTAATTATGCTGAGAAAATTGGAAGCACAAAGATTTTGTAAAGCATTTAACTACCATAAAAGCTGGACTCCTCTCTTAAACTGATTGATTTTGCTACAACACATGTCATAAGAGTCCACCTCTGTGTCATAAACCTCAAGGAATCTAAGGAAAAAAGCCTGTAGCTGAATAGGATGATAAGATTAGACTTTGTTAGTTTTTAGATACTGTAATCAAGTGATTTGTATAGAATAAGCTTTGTGATTGAATCAGGGCATGTGAAGCATCTGGGGTAAACCATGGAAAGTCTTGTGGGGTCTGGATGTGGAAAGGGAGCTGTGGTTTCGGTGCATTATACATGACAGCTAGAGACTGAGTGTGAACGAATGTGGCCT
>JAUUDY010211885.1:0-11486 GCA_032361765.1 Panulirus inflatus
ACAGTTTAGAATTTAAAGTGGTAAGATTATGTTACTAGAAGACAATTCCTGTCTGTTAATGCCTTAGAATATTTTGAGTATCTTAGCATAAATTATTCACTCTGCAGTACGACCTCGCAACAACTGAAAGTGACATGAACTCCTAGGCATAGCTGCAAGTAGTTGTAAATATATAAAATTTGTACAGGCTGTATAAAACCTAAAATATTTGACATTGCTCAAGAACTGAAATAGATTATAAGGAATGCAGTATGAGAATTACTAGTCTTCTAGGGGCATTCCTCTATTCCTATACTATTATACTGTCTTTCCTAACCCCAGTTGATGTGTTGTCTTGATATTGTATTTAAATCTTAACAAATGAATAAGGTAATTTGGGATAGGCATATGAATGTGATCTGCTGACTTTATATGTTCCTGCTTACTGAAATATTTTATTTTTGAAAGAAGTTAACCAATACCTACTGTTAAAACAGAAACGTTAAAAACCCTGAAATTGATTTTTCTGTTTTTGCGAGGTAGTACTGTATTCAGCAGTTTCATGCTGCCAGTGTCCTCTTCCCATTTCAGTATGAATATTTAGAAAGGTTGTGTTAACCAAGAAAAGACATAACAGTTGAAGCTGTTTGCTAGAATTTCAAAATAGTGAATATGATAGCAACTTTAAAAGTGAAAAGTCCTTTTGCAATGTATATTTGAAAGGTTTTTTACTGTGTAAGAGTGTGTGTCAACTTGCATGAGTAAATGGAAATGGTTATTGTGAAGAGGAAATCCTTGAGATGATATGTGTGTTCTGTTTGTGCCGAATTATTTACTCTTCACAGAGTTAAGTTCTCTACTCAGACTTTACTTTTAATCCCATTATATCCATGAGTACAACAAATATAAAGTGAGTTTGTCCTGAATTTGGTGTACTAAGTACTTGCTAACATATATAGGTCTATCTTAATCGATCATGTTTCAAAATGATGAGAAAATATCTTTTTTATTCAACTGAAAAGGTTGTATCCTCTGTAAATAATAAACAATTCATTTATTCATTGACAAAATGAGCATTGCTTTTATGATTGCATTACAGCTGTTCAGTTTCCATATATTTTTGTATGCAATTTTCCAGTTGATTTCTCATTTACTACAGTTACTTTAGTCCTGTAATATTTTTTAACTTTCAAGGGTATGCAGGCTTTTAGAACTAAAGTAGAACTTGACAACATATTTAAACCTTCACACTGGAATGCACACATACACAAAGATGCACTCAAGTTAGCATAACTTACCCACATAAGTGTGTAAAACTTTCACCCCATACATTACAAATAGGTTATTGCACACATATATATGATGCAAAGGTTATGAGGGTATTGAAAAGCAAGGAGGATTACATTAACTTACAAGACAAGAGGAACTAGACAGCCTGCAAAGTTGGTTTGATATATGGTTAATGACACTCGACTCTTATGAAAATGTAAAATAATAAGAATGGATCATAGTGAAAGATGACCTCCATATATCAACTAGCAGGAAATAAGCTGCAGAAATGAGTGTGAGAAAGACTTTGAAGTTGATGTAGTCCTTAATCTGCTGTCAGAGACCTACCTTAGGAGAGTAGTATAAGGGATAAATTGTTTACTAGCAAATGATAGAGTAGCTTTCAGGC
The DNA here is from genome assembly GCA_032361765.1 of Panulirus inflatus. Taxonomy (NCBI): domain Eukaryota; kingdom Metazoa; phylum Arthropoda; class Malacostraca; order Decapoda; family Palinuridae; genus Panulirus; species Panulirus inflatus. Next base: position 1,658 of record JAUUDY010211885.1, read on the forward strand.
ATATGGATGAGGAAGTATTCAGCTAGCTGTTCACATCCTACATCATCCCATAACTAGAATATGCTTTTCAGGTTTGGTCACTGCACCAAAAGAAACATCAAGAATTGAAAGAGAAGGTGCAATGGAAGGGCACAAATATGATACTGGAATTGAGAGCTGATATGAGGAGGGTTGATCGAGGAAGTAATGGTGGGGTAAGAGAGAGATGAGGTAGTAAGAGTATGTCAAAGGTGGAGGTGACGGAATTGCAGAAGACCAACTTGGAAGGATGGAAGATGGATGGATGGCGTGAAACATTTTTGCTCAGGCCTGAATATGCAGGTGGGTGAAAGGAATGTTTAGGACAGAGTGGATTGTGTTGATAGGGTAAATAAGGGTTGACATGCTTCGTAACTAGATATTCCTGTGGTGAGCACTATGCGCTAGCCCTGCCTTTTGGCAGAATGGTAGGAGCAGTAGATAGAAGTAGTAGGTAGGAACATTTAGGCAGGATTACTAAGTAGAAGTAGTAGGTGGGAGCATTAGATAGAAGTCATTAGGAACATTAGGTAGGAGCCTTTGCAAACACTGCATTAGACTTGCCCTTTGCCAGTGGCCTGTTATGGGTGAGGCACTAAAGTCTAAGATGCAGCACTGGAATTCTGTAGTTATGGAGACTTGCCATGGCCACCCCTTTGAGAGAGTTCCATTTGGAACAGGTGTTAGAGATATAGAAAGACATGTACATTCATGAGCATTAATGACCACAGCCTATCCCAGCTGTTCATCTTCCTCTTTGGATTGGTCAGTAAGTGGGTACCTGGCTTAGACTGGAGTGTGTGTGTTAACACATGCTCGAGCAAAAACAAGGTAAATTTATACAAGGTTGGGAGACAGGGCAACACAATCGTTAAACTCTTTCCCCTTAACACAAATTGAATCACACACATGCACAAGATTGCAAGGATTGCTTCATCTTGCAAGGAGACCTAAACAGACTCCAAAGTTGGTCTGAGACCTGGTTGATGAAATTCAAGCAGAGTAAATGTAAATGCAATGAGAATGATACAGAGTGAAAGAAGGCTACTGTATGATTATTATGTAGCAGGAAACTAGTTCAGGATTCAGTATGTGAGGAGGACTTGGGAATCGGCATCATCCCCAACATATCGCTAGAGTTCCACGTTGGGAGAATAGTTTACAAGACAAACTGTGTGCTGGCAAATATCTTAAAAGCTTTCAGGTACCAAGCTGTTCATATCCTAAAAGAGGCCAAAATTAGAATGTGCTTCTCAACTTTAGTCACCATACCCAAAGAAGCACATCAGAAAAGGTACAAGAATTAAGAGAGCCAAGTTACAGGCAGGGAAAGGCTAGAAGCTTTAAATTTGCCAACCCTGGAAGAGAATAGAGTTAAGGGTGACCTGATCACAACCTTTAAGTTTTTGAAACTGATAGATGACATGGACAGTGAAAACAGTTCTTCAAGAGATGGAGGAACACAACGACCAGAGGACATAACAAGAAATTAATCAAGAAACTTGACAGAAGATGTAGAGGAGTACTTTTATAGCAAGACAGTGGTATAGAATGACTGAGGACAGGTAATGCAGAAAGCATATAAATGTTTTACCTGTACAAGAGAAGATAATGTTCATGAGTTAAGGCCCCATGAGTGTAAAACTCCCTACCCATACAGTATACGAACTGAGAATTACACACACACACACACTCCTTCAAGACCTGCTCATGTTCTGATGGGACTTTACAACTTAAGCAAGTTTATCATACAAGTGAAAGGAGAGAGGATCCAGCACGGGCTGCTTGAAGTAATATAGAACATTAGATGGGAGAGTTGTATGTCGGTGATTCCTACTATCTGGCTGGTGAGAGGTGCCAGTTAACTGCTCTAATACTATAATGATTGGAATGACCCCACGGTATCAGCTGGAATGAAATGCTGGAAACCAGAAACCAACGTCTTGTTACCACAAGAAATTGCAGTCATGCTGGACACAAACATTTAGATAATGACAGAAGTTACCCAAGAGTGTTCAGTAAAGTGGCATAAAATCTATACTGTATCAGTACCAGGATACCTTATCAAAGATAAACTCAACAGATTAATGCAAAATGTTATAAATCAACCATTTTATGAGTATCAAAATTATAGAGCACAACTTGGTCTCATTATAGATGGGTATAGAATATTTTACATAAAGACTGTCACCACTGTATGAACACTAAACCTTATAACTGTCTAAAGTACATAACACAACTCGGCCTTCTCACACACACTCGCAAATACACGTCCTTATCATTTTTCTTCATTTGGAAATATCTTGCTTGATGCTATTGGGTCTTTCTCCTTACTCATGTCTCATTTATCATCATGGTCCATATCAGTGTCAGGATTTCCACTTAATTACTGCTCCAACTGCCCCAACATGACCATAGCTCCTCATACCACCAGGAAAGTTCCTACAAGCAGTTTTGCAGTTTGACCTCCATCTTACAAGTAAACTTTCAGTTCTCTCTGTTTACTGATAACTGTTCTTGTATTACTTTCTTCAGTGGAGGTGAGTTTGGGTGTTACCCTTTTACTCCTCCAACAGGCTTATAAATTTTTGCCATGTACTGTACACACACAAGCACAGCCTTATGCAATGCTCCATGCATTTATGTATTGTTTGTTGTCTTATGCCAACCAACTCTTCTGCCTGCTTTCCATTAATATTGCTACCAAACTTACGTATAATACAGTTTAAAAATATTTTGTGTGCCCCACACACAAAATACAATCAGAAACTGTGGCCCCCTCACACCACCCGTTTTCCTAATTTACTTAGAATGGTAGTCTTTGCTTTAATATAGTGACCAACGTGGCACAGACAAAACAGAATGGCAGTATTGGCTTTAATGAAGTGACCAACATGGCACAAACAAAACAGTTCCCCAACAAAGACCATCGTATGGAAAAGAAATAAAGAGCAAGTCCTTACCTGTAGTAACCTACAAGATGTTGCCATAATGGCAGGGCTAACACATAGTACTCCCCACTTGACTTGCATGCTAAAGAATGCAAAACGAGGAAGATAATTCCAAAGCTTTGCTGTTTGAAAGAAGTTACCAAAATGGTAGCCAGTACCCATGCATAAACTAGAAAGCAGCACTGAGATGCATACCAGACATCCCAGCCTTGAGAGTAGGGACCCATGCAGACAGCTCACAACAACACACAAAGTGGTCAAAATAATACCGGTGGAAGAGAGAGAGAGCAGCAGGATGACTGAAGAAAGGTGAGGCTAGGAGAATTATTGAGACCTCATTTGATTCCCTCCTGGTTCACAAAAAGTGAGAGGAAGTGTCATCCCAGACGTATATGTTTAAGCTAATAAAACTCCTGTGTATGAAGGTATGATATTGCTGCTCAGAAAAAGAAATTGCAACTATAAAACAGCCTCAGCTTCTGGGAAGCAGAATGTGTGATAATGGTTATGTTGTATTTCCTGGATTGAGTGGAGGATATAAGTTAGGCCAAACATGTTTTATGTTATTACAGGCTTGAATCTTGTGTTTTAGAATTGAGCCGAGGGGAACTAACGACCTTTAATTGAATTAATAGAGAAAAATTGTGTTTTAGCGCTTGAATATAACCAGGTTACTGCCACATTGTATGGATCCATATTGAGAGTGGAAATATGTTCAGTGTACAAAGTAGAAGACATCATTTATTGGGAGAAGAAAGGGAGTAGATGATAGGACAGAGCCATAAGGAACACCAATGATAACATGATAGGAGGGGAAAGTGGCTCCATCAACAGCTGCTGCAATTAAACAGCCAGAGAGGACACAGTGCATATAGGAACAGAGAGAAGCAGAAAAACCAAAGGAAGGGAGTTTAGAAATTAAAGACTTATGCCAAACCCTCTCGAATGCTTTGCAGAAATTGAGGTGTAGGGGAAAAAAAATTCTGCAACTATTAAATGTAACTAGTTTACTGCTTCCCTATTCTGTGATGCTGTAGAGAAGAGGAAGCCTTTTACAGATTTTTTCTCTAATTTTGTTTTCACTGTTAACATTCCATGATACTATACTTAAATTTCTTACTTGCTGTGGTCCCCTAAAAAACTGTAGGTTCCATGAATCAATCACATTATTTCAAAAAGAAAATTACATAACATGATAGATTAGCATTCAGAATTTACAGGAAGTTGTATCATTACCTTGGTGTTTACCTGGTCCACCACTAACCAAGGGGAAGAGTAGGGTGTGGATGATGCATCTGAGAGCTCCTTAGAGATAGGGTTGTGGAAATCTTTCTTTCTGTTTAGCTTTCATTTCACGCCGTACTCATGTACACAGGCACAAGTGTGAATATATTTAGAAATATTACATCTTTCACTCACAAAAAAATAGAGGAAAATTGGCTGGTAAGTCTAATGAGGAAATTAAAGGATTTATTTCTTGATTTGCTTTCACATTCTATTGCATTTTCATTTGCATTCACAGATTTGGTGGTGAATAGCATAAATACATCTAGTATTATTACATTTTTCACACAACAAATAATGAGAACAGGTGTGGCTGGCACATATGGAATGGATATCAAAGGTATTTTACTTTGGAAAGACTCTAGCTCCTTGTCAGTCATCTGCTACTGAATTCCTCCATCACCCCATGATTACATGAGGAGAAATTTAAGCATAGTTATGTTATTTCTTCCATAAGTGCAAGATCACAGGATAAAACTCCTGTGCAGGGCTCTCATCTCCCTACATAATCCTTCTAAAATCCCTACAGGTAAGTCTCTTATTTCTCCAAATATCTCTTGTTATTCCTTTTCACTTTCCTTATCCAACATACTGTGTATTGTAGTTGCTGTAGGTTCACTTCCAGCATACTGTGTATTGTAGTTGCTCTGGGTTCACTGGGTACAGTTTACCAGCAAGTTGATGGCCATGGTCTTATGATGGTGATGTTACAGGTACTGTACTGAAGAGCAGAATTTTTCCCCCCTCTCTGCTTGTGATAGTGTAGACCTATATAGGCTACAAATGATAAAAAAAAAAAGGCAGCTAGATACTTATACAGAGGTGGGAAAAGTTAACACATAAGTTGATGTGAGCCATTTCCAAAAATGACACTGATGTGGACAGTCATGTGAGGGTTAGAAATAAGCTGGTTCAACTACTCAAATTCAGTTGTTGCCCCATTTAGGTGTACATTGTTTCTGGAATTCCCTCTGTTGGCATATCATGCATCAATTCCATACATTTTTCTCTTTTCCAAATGTGCATATGGTACAAGAAGTCAGGAAGATTATTATACTGACGTAGACACCTGTGGTAGAGATCCCTCTGCCAGTGGCCTGTTACACGTGAGGCACTAAAGGCCAGAAAGTGGCATTGGAGTTCATCAATTATGGAGACTCATTTGCTGTTGCTACCCCTGGAGGGAACAGGCCTCGGAGATAGATAGATACAGAAATGTTAATGCTTCAGTTGATGTGGACAGCCATTTCAGGGTTAAGAAAAAGCTGGCCTGACTATTGTACTCAATCTGATCTAATCATTGCCCTGTCTAGATTCATGCTTTTCTGGAATTCTCTTGCAGTCTTTGTTGGCACATCATCCATTACTTCCACATGTTTTTCCTCCTTACTAGAAGACGCATGTGGTGCTGTCCTTCATTACCAGAACATTGCAGCCTCCTTTCCTAAAGTGGCCAATGTCACCCAACCTCCATCATATCGCCTCAGTGTAACTTTAGAAACACACGTTCCCCCTGGCATCCACTACTGGTCCTCATTAAAGTTTCTGATAAAATATTCTCTACTTCTCTTGCTGAACTTTGCATTAATGCCCCTAACACTTTCCATGTGGCTTTTGGAATGGTCTTTCCAGGATTCATTATGCTAGAGCACAACCTGGGATGGGTCGAGTTCAAGGATCTGTCACAGCTTTCAAGTTTCTTAATCAGCTGGATTAAGTTGACAGCAAGTTGTTCTTCAAGAGATGTAGTAACAGGGAAACCAAAATCCATGGCAAAAGATATATAGGACATAAAGAAGTACTGGTTTTGTGTAAGGGTGGTGGATGGTTGCTGTAAACTAAGAGGACAATGTCATCAGTTTACAGTATGGCCCCATATTACGACAGTCATAATGCACAATGTTCCTTCTCTGCAGAATACAACCAAGTCCACCTCTGTCAAAAAAAATTTATAATCCACACTGTTCACTTCCAGGGTCTTGAAAAGTACTACCCCCATGCAGTAACAACCCACAACCTCGCATGTAAACAAAGACTCAGTCATTTGATGGTTGCCATCCACTTGATATATTTTTCTTTATTCTTTTAACTTTTTCATGATTATTTAGGTAATTTATGGATGTTATAACATCAAGATATGAAGTGTAAACTTGTGTTGTGTATTTTTATGCATAAATAAAGACAATAACATAAGATGTTTTGGAAGAGTGTTGACAAGTTGACAGCACAGGGCTGCTTACTGTCCCTTTAGATCTATCTGTATCTCTGATACCCATTCCCTCTGGAAACTCCCTCTAGAGGATAGACACAGCAAAAGAGTCTCCATAACTGAATGATTCCAGTGCTGCTGCTTACCCTTTAGTGCTGAGGGGCAACTCTAGCTGTGTTCCCAGAGGCTCCTATTGACTACTGCCTATTGTGTCTACCTGATGTTACATCACTTTAATTTTTTTGTGCCCCTTACTGCTTTCTCATCATCATTAAAATGCATGAATAAAGATATATATAATGATGTAAGATATACTAAGTGATACTGCTAAGTGTTCCTTAAAATCTGGCTTTTTGATTTTTTTCATGCCTTTTACAATTGACATTAATCATTATAAGTGTAAAGAGGAAGAAATACGTTACACTTAAGGAATTATATGCCATCTGGTAGCAATCGCCAGTAAATATTTTTATCCCCCTTGCTATCACATATCATTTTTAAGAAATATAATGCCAGATATTTAAGCATTATGGTTTTCCCATGATAAGAAAGTAGTAAAAATGGACCAGTTATAGGGAGCTGACAATCCCTAGGAATGCAGCTGAAAATTTATAGTATGGCCAAAGGATGTAAAGGCCTCTTGAAAGCACAGAATATTCTCATGAGGCAGTGCCCTATAGATATGGAACTATGTCCCTGATAATGTACAAATAGGTAACTAAACACATGAGGAGGATTGAAGGGGGCACAGGACCCAATTAGAAAATGCAACTGAAACAGCTTGCAGAAATCACCGAATTTTTTTGAGAGTACTGATCAGGGGAGCGACTTCTGTAACAAAATTATGGACCAATGCAATATAGAAGGGTCTGTGAAATCTCCACTTAAGGGGTCAGAGCATGGATACCCTGGGTAGCCAAAGTAGGAGGAAGATCAAAATGGAGAGATATGATTCATTGAGAAGAGTCGTAAAGCAAAAGAGTTCAGGAATCTAATAAGAAGTATATAATTGACAGCCAACTAACATATGAAAGACGCAGGAGAGAAAGCAATTAGCACTGCAAGATAAGGAGGGAATAGCACATACATTTTGATAAAGCATTGTGGACAGAGCAAAAGACAGCTCAAGACTTTTCCATACATTCATCAGGAGTAAACTGTTGGTTGCAGAGCAAGTAATCAGGCTAAGGGACTCTGATGGTAGGATTCTAGCAGATGCCAAAGAAATATTGAAGCTGAATTAGGGATTAAAGAGTTTTCATTGTGGAGGATCAGTATTCCCACTTACTAGGCGAGTCTAGATATTGTTCGTTCAGTTGGTCACTACAGGAAAGGGTTGTACCAATGGTGTTTTAGATTGCAAATATTGTGCCTATGTTTAAGAAAAGTGATCGGGAAATTGCACTGAATTGCAGACCAGTCTCACTAACAACATGGTTGTAAAACATTGAAGAAAATTAGAAAGCAAATGAATGACTTTGTGCATACAAGAAACTACCTAATTGGGATACACCTTAGTTTCAGGGAAAGGAGGTCATGCATTATCAATCTTCTCGCTTTCTTCTCAATCTTAGATCAAAGAGAGGGATGAGTAGATTGCCAGTAAACTCTTGACACTTTACCACCTAAGGGGTTAATGAAGAAGCTAGAGCTACAAACAGGAACACAATCTTAGTGGTAGGGAGTAAAGGATGCAGTCATAAGTTGTGTGCCTGCCTGAGTGACTAGAATCCTTATATATGCATATGATGCAATGTGATAGAAATAGGGAATGATAATTGCACCTGCTTACAGGGAAACTGGATGAATTCAAAAGTTAGTCAGATGAATTGAATGGTTTCAATCCAAGCAACCAAGGTAATAGGATTGAATAATTTGAAAGGCCTTCTTAAGATTATTACCCAATGAGAAATAAATTGGCAGTATGTGTCTAAGAGACAAAGGGGTCGATATTGTGCATCAGTTGTCACCAGAGCTACAAATTGGGGAGATTTGTGGGAGAGTCAAACTGTCTGCTAATGAATGTAAGAATCACATGCAAGTTTATGAAAAAAAAGTTTTAGTAAACTATTCTCTACATATACCTGAAACAGGATTATGCATTATAAGTTGGATCATTTTGCCTTAAAATGGCTCAAATATCTGATTGAGAGGGGCCAGAGAATGGGTTAAGATGGTTCCAGAATTAAGAGGACATCTACAATGAGAGGCTGGAGGCTACAGAGCTATAAGTCAGCAGGACAATCTTGAAGGAGCAGTTATTCAAGAGGCAATACCAGTAGTAGCCACACGATTAGAAGCTGGGTAAAAGAAAAGACAAATTATGTAGAGAAGTACTGGTTTAGTGCAGAAATTGTGGTTGGGTGGAATTGCGTCTTAACCAAGTTTATGGTGAATGCTGGCAGCTTGCAAGGCTTCTTGATGGCATAGAAAGTTCAGATAAGTCTCAGGAGATTAAAAAGTTCTCTATGAAGACTTAACTTGAAATTAAGGACAAACTTATGAAAAAAAAAGTATTTTAAAGTATGTGCAGTGAATAAATGGAATTAGAATCAATGAAGATGATTGTAGAAATAAATAAAAATGTATGGTAGTAGAAAATGTTCAGAGAGATGTGGCCCTTGAGTGTAAAATTCCCTCCCTGTACATTGTATTCCTCATTTGGACATTGTGTATTCCTCATTTGTCTGAAAGCTTTTGGTCACTACCACATGGAAAAAAGATTACCCAAACAGAAGGGAGTAACGGACGCAGAATAGTGAAGTATTTTCAAAATGGACTTTGGTCATGAGTAGCATGCCATGTAAATAACTTAGGGACAAACCGAAACATGTTTGAGAGATGTAAGGAATAATTATGATTGCATCAACCAGAAAATAACTTGCAGAATTCATAGACTGATAATTGGCAGATGAAGTATTTATCCAAAGTGTAAAATAAGACTCGCTGAAAGAAGGCCTCAACATTATCATGATATAGAAGGAAAGCTATTGGCATCTGTATGTGAAAAAGATCTAAGGTTCACAATTTGGCCTGTCACCATGGTTCCACAGCATGAGAATTGGTGAGGAGGCAAACTCTTTGATGGCAAATATTAGAACTGTATTTGTGTAAATATTAATTTATATGAGTCATAGTGTTGCTTGGGACCTTCCTGAAGGCTCCTGCAGCCTGAGGCTGCACTACTCCCAACAGCAGAGAAATATAGACTTCTTTGGATGAGTTCTTTGACAAAGACTGTACTCCTAATGATACATTCATGCTAAAGTTATCTTTTCACTCACAGTGTGGTCTTGAGCAGGCAGAGGCCATTAACACTCATTTAAGCATATGGATAAGGGGGCATCGTTTACGTAAACTGCTCTTG
>JAUUDY010211994.1:0-12720 GCA_032361765.1 Panulirus inflatus
AGAAGTGTGTCAGCAAGAAATGAACTAACTGACAATGAACCTGAAAGTGCTAATAATAAAATTCTAAAGAATTAGCAAAACTGATACAATATCCTGACTATGACAGTAAGGAGATAATAAACAAAACTGTTAATGCAAACAGTTTTAGGAAATTAACATAGATTCAAGAGGCAATTAAAAAGAATTGCATCAATGAGTACACTATGAATACCAACACAGGTGTAATAAATATGTCAAAAACTTGGACTAACAGGTAAGTGAAAGGAGAGGCAAATCTGGAACAATATAAAACATTCACAGCAGACAGAATCTTATTCAGACAAAGAGATGCAACAATATATGTCCCTACAATGCTAGAGAAGAAGCAGAAAATGAAAATGAGCCAAAATAAATGTGAATTACTGATAATGAGCATCCCATCCTTTAACAAAATAAACCTAGTAGCACACAGACCACCAAACACTAAATCAAATTACTTAATGATATATTAACAAAAGATGAAGAAATGCTGAGGAGATTGGAGAAACTGGATCAGATAATTATATGGGATGGTGACTTTAACTTCCATTTTACTGAGTAGCAGGAAAAAGAGGTATATTATGGATATACATAATAATAAAGATAAAAGAATAATGAATGAGGAGATGAAAGAGAACAGTTCTAAAGACTAATCAAATGCCGTGAATCATTCAGCCTCGTACAGATAAACCATAGACCTGCAAGAGGGAAGAATGAAATACATCATACTTTTACAAAGGACATGGCACTATTTTCAAATACTGAAGTGAATGATACAAGTCTATCAAATCAGAAAACCATAAACATCACTGTAGTGCAAAAAATGGAAAAAAATAAAAGTGAATGTGATACAGCAATAGGAGACAACAACAAGCTGACTGACACAAGCGTTTACCGAGATCCATCAGACTGGAGAGATATCATTAACGGGACTTGAGATAAAAATTCAAACAAGCCCTTCAGAGGCAATAACTTAGTAGAAAAATACAAGATACTGTGAGAAAATAAGGACAAAAAATCATTGAACTTGTACTAAAAAAAAAAGCACGAAATGGAAGACAAGAGAAAGAAAATGGATTCTTTTTCCGTCTAACATGGACAATAAAGATAATCAGCATTATATTATGAGAAAATAAGGACAAAAAATCAGTGAACTTTACAAAAGAAAAGTATGAAATGGAAGACAAGAGAAAGAAAACAGATTCTTTCTTCCCAGTCTAACATGGACAATAAAGATAATTTGCATTATCAAACTAAAGCCTGACATCTACTATCATTATATTTTCTGCTATAATTCCCCCCTTAATGTGGTCTTTCACTTCTTGAAATCATCACAAGATTAGGACATTAAAAGTTCAGCAAACATATATCAAGAGAAAAAGTACATTAGATTCACTGCGGTAATGTCATTTATTAAGTATCATCTTAATGAAACTCACAACAACACAATTAGCAGATCCCTTCATCTGGTGAAATTCCTTGACAGACTTCAGAAGTGAAGAAACAACATCTGTGGCAAGTCGTGCCTCTTCATCATTCTTCACTGAGCATTCACCCTAAAAGAAAATAAATAATAAATATATCTAAAAAAAAGTTACATGCCAATGTGGAAAAGAATGAAGGTCCTGAGATCCTAACTTTTGGTATAACAATAAATTCATATCTAATCATCTTCATTCTTTTCCCTGATATTTCAGTACACTTTCTTTTGTATATCCTTAGCTTAGTTTTCTCTCCTGAAAATTCTACACCTCTACAAGTCTACTCGTATTTCACAAGGAATCCACTCCTACTCTTTGAATATTTACACTCATATTCCAATCTTTTCTATGAAGAACACTTCTTACTTCATTAATTATACTACAAATCTCCACAGAATTTTTATCACAAGCAGAAACAGTAGTGTATGCTTGCTTTCATCTCCTTCACACTTTTTGAAAATAGTCTTCTATTCTTACTTATAACCAGAATGAAAAGTAGGTTACATCAGAAAGAAAAGAATGCTCTGCTGTCTAATCTTAAAAATCATAAAATTATTAGTAAGTGCCTATAATCCCCAATAATAAAGCAAAGATACCTAGGATACAAATGCTTCTTAATACAATAAACGTTGGCACATATTCAAGGATAAATATTTAAACTCAGTCTTCAAACCCCAGCCAACGACTTTACCAAAGCTAAAGGCTGGAAAACCGACATTAACCCTTGAATCCCTTAACAGAGTTTACTATCCACGCCTATAAGACCCCCTCCTTATTTTCCCATGTTAAATAAAGGCTTTCCCATCCTTACAGAATGAGACTTTAACGATATAAAAGTAAACTTAACCATACAAAGTCCATGAAGAAGTTGCTGTGTCATCAGTATTACAGTTAACACTTAACACTGTTGCCACCAGGCACGTTTTATCATGCTTTCCTTCTACTTTATATACCTCACTATCACAGAAATTAGTACATAAGTGTGAAAGAAAGAAGAAAAACATATGTGAGTGGGAATACCCTGACATACTTCTATGTTGAGCAGTTAAAGGGTTGCAAAGCAGATATTCACAGATGAATGGGAACAGACCCTACAGTTTTATTAGAACAAGTATAGAACAAATAAAGTGACATTATAATGACATCCATTTCTTGTATCAGTTTGCTGTGACAAAAATTTTCCCAGTTTATTGGTAACATACCAGTTTCTGGATGAGCGTTCCAGTTGACCCATCAGAGATATTTTCCTGGGATATTGTTGGTGGAGGAGCAGGTAAGGAAGTTTTCTTTTCTGAAGGTGCAGTAGGAGGTGGACTTCGGCGCCCATAGCGGCTGAAGTTGTTTTGAGCTTGACGGTTCACTTCACTCCTAAAAAATTAAAATTTTTCTCATTACATGAAATGAATATGCGAGAAGTGCCTTATCAAACTTATATGAATAACAAAGAATTCTGCACTAAAACTCAAGACAATGTGAATTCAAGATGTCAAAAATTAATCACAGGTTTTATGAAATGGGTGCCAAGGTCTGAAGCATGGTTCGTAATGGGTTTGGGATTACCTCACTGATAATGCCTGATTAATGACAGGAGAATGTGTATCCCTCAAGGTTCATTTTTCATGAAGTGGGAACAAATGAAAGTACTTACAGCACATAAAGCAACCAGAGGGTCATGTGAGCCTGTATCACTTACCTGGCTATGAATAGCCTATCTGTGCTTTCACTAAGAGCTCCAAATTTTCCCTCTCCCCTCCAAAAACCTAACGTTTTGTTCTACAATCTTTTGAAGTTTTTCAGAAAAATTCTTTTCTTTAAATGGCCTTTAGATATTTTAAGTATTTTTTGCTTTTGCATTGATTACTCATCAATCTATACTCTTCCTCCATAAAACACAAAAATATATTTCAAAATTAAGAGGCAAGATATCAAAAAACAAAACCCATGAATTCTTTTAAGTATTATAGTGTTAAATAACAAAATCTTATTACTGTACTTAAAGCTGCAATTGTAAAATGCCATTTTTCAGTATCTTAATTTTCCCATTGAACTGACATCAGATTGGAACCATGTTCAATGCAGATTAGAAAGAACTTTCAATAAAATCATAAAATAATGAATCTCTATGCCCATGAGGAAGCAGTGCAAAAAGTCCTCTTAACTTGATACAACAGCTACAAACGAGAGAAGACATGCTTATACTGACCGCCTTTCATACGGCTTATCAACAAATGGTCGCCTCTCACCGGATGGACTCTCTCTCCTAGTGTATCCTCCTGAAATAATGAAAATACCAGTTGAATACAATATCAAATAGGGAAATATAATACACACAAGTAAGAAAATGAATGCAAGATGCGCTGGTCATATAATATAAAACTAAGTGGACCAGATGAAATACCTCCTTGACTTTTCACGGGATAAGTCTCAATACTTATAATCTAAGGACTCTAAGCATACATCATAACTTGTGCCTGTGCCTGCTCATCTAATTTGTCAACAAAGCTAAGCTTTCCTTCATTTTGGAGCATATCTACTGGTACAGCCTATTCAAGAAAAGGCCAACTGTTTTAGCCCCTCCATGGAGAATATGAACTATCACAAGAAACTAAAAAAGCTTGAACTATAAAGTCTGGAGAGAAGCAAGAGTTGCATGTAAATGCTTAGCAGGTAACAGAAGGCACAAAAAATAATGTTTCAACTCTGAAAGCCTCTCAAGAAGGAAGATACAAAACTATTGAATCAAATGAGAAGTTATTCCTGTAAACATACTAAAAAGATACTGGATGAACATATATAAATGTCCAGCAAGGATGCTTGAAAGATAATTCAAGAAACATGCATGGACTGACTGCAGAAACATTTAGAAGACTACATTTAAGGCTGAAGTTAGTCCCAGATGAAGCTAAAATTGATGATTGTATCAGAGGAATGGCTAACGATAGAAACAGCACTTACAATAAGCAAGATATGCACAGCAGCCTTGCCTATCCGACAAAATCTTATCAAAGTCACTCATAAGTAGGCAAGTACTTCTACAGTATTCACCAATACTATTTCCAAAATCTCTAACTCTCTCAACTTTCATTTCATTAAACGTTTCAGTACTAAACTAGGACTATTTTTGGATTTCACCCAGCTTAAGGTTTATGGGAAAAAATGGACAGAAATGCCAAGCAACATAAATGGCACATATGAAAGTCAGTGACATGCAACAGGCAACAAAAAATTTACTGTAAACATGGTACTATATTTCATATACTCCCACATGTATCAAAACCTCGAGGGGTAAATTCATTAAGACCTACTTTCACTTATGAAAACATTGAGTGTTCATGAGGTGTGGCACTTCCCTTTCCAAATTTGTTCTCTAATCAATTTGTTCTTATTCCTTAATAATACTACAGTTCTTCAAATTTCTATCCTGTCTCCAACATTCTTCAATTTCGGCATGAACTAGCACTATGATGGTGATGTACATAACTGTTCAGTATAGTTCTGTGACTTGGACACACCTCAATTGTTTTACTTATTGTACACCTACAGACAAATCTCCCTTCCAAAACATTTTAAGACTCCTTCACCTAAACAAAAACTTGAAAAAATATTCAATACTTTGTAAAACCTTTTTCCCTTATTACCTCAATTATTGAGTTAATACTAAACTACAGTGGTATATAAAGGTATGTACTCATGCCAAGATTAAACGAAATACATTTCAAAAATCTATCTGACAGAAGAGTGCACAGGGATAACATCTTACCTTTATCAAGTCCTCCTAAACTTGGTGGTAGTTGTTTGAAATTCTTGTTCTGAGAATCCAATCTCCTTTCATATCCTGGATGATCTCCCCTAAGAAGACACGATGCATTCGATAACAATGATCAGAGATGCAAAAAGGTTTGCAGTGGAGAATCATAGGCAACAGATGTAAATATATAACAACATACTGACCAAATTTTTGTTTTCATACCGTGAATGTATATTTTGGATTTCACAAAAATTTCTGCAACACTTCCATGGTTTACAACAGGTGTTAAAATGAAAGAGCAGGCCAACTGCCTCTCCTGTATACCCAGGCATAATAATATGTAGTATCAGATCAATGAAAAAAATGCAAAGAAAAAAATAATAACACTATTAACTACATTGAGATATACTACATATGCAGCATTTTTTTCAGTGGTTGGTTCGATGTACGTTTAACTTATACTTTTCTTCAGTCAAACATAAGCAAAAGAGATATCTATATTATGAGCAATGACTGATACTTTACATACCTTGAACAGAATCCTCTCAATTGTGGAAAGTGTTAGAAAACACTGTCAAGCATATTAACTCTCTATGCCTAATTGCTTCTCCTGCCTTTGGAGGGTAGCATTAGGAACACATGAACAATGGGGTTATGTTCGAACATCTCTCTAAATGTCGAGTATAATGCACTGATACCATTGCCAACCATCAGCAACCAAGCCCCACAGACTATTCCATGACTTACTTGATTGCTTCATATGTCCTGGTTTATCCCAATGCCAGCACATTGCACCCTATATACCAAAATGACCCAGTTCCTTCTATCCTGTGCATGCGTCTTGCCCACCTGAAAGCTCTGGCCCCCAAGGGCCCAAAGTCTCCTTCACTCCCTCCTTTCAACTCCTTCTTGGTCATCCCATCACCCTTGCTCTTACCATTTCACACACAGATCCTCCTAAGTCAGTGGTTTTATCTCTCATCCTCTCCATACGACTAAAAAAAAGAAATTGGCATCCATAGTAGCAAGCTGTTCTAGACATCCTTATGGACTGGGCTTGGGTGACACATAAATCTAAATTTAAAAAAAAAGAGCAAAATCTTTACATCATATGTAAAAAAAAAACAAAAAAAGGCAAACCATACAATGACAAGGTGAGCTACATATGGTAAATAAGAAAAATAGCCAATAGAAAGTAATAAAGCAGTAAAGAGAAACAGAAAAGATGAAAAATTTCCAGAATTCATTAAAGCATTTGAATTTAAGTATAAAAAATTATCTCACTATTCATTATTTGTTGGTGCATCTCCAACTTGATTACTGTGTTCAGGTTTGATCACCCCACTTGAAAAAAGACATGGGGAGAATGGAGGGAGTATATCGGTGAACTGATGATTCCCAGACTGAAAAACAAACCCTAAGAGAGCTGGCTATATAACTTAAAATATTCAGCTAAGAAAAGAGAAGACTAAGAGAATGTTCAGCTTAGAAAAGATAAGGTTAAGAGATGATCTGATTGACGAACTCAAAAGTATCTATCTATATCTCCGATACCCATTCCCTTTAGGAACTCCCATCAAGGGGTAGCCACAGAGGTGAAGAACAAAGGCTGTGAAAATACGCTATTTGAGAGGTACATGTGGTATGACAAGATGGAACGAAAAAAAAAAAAAATGAATGGGTGTATGAGAAATTTGGTGAGTGCAGGGAATGCAAAAGGAATGAATTAAGAAATGGTAGGGCGGGTGAAACATAATACTTTGAGGTGGGCTGGGCATAAGGAGGGAATGCAAAATGAAAAGTTTATAAGGAGAGTGTACGATAGTATGATTTAAAGGGGGTTGATGTGAGATGAAGACCACCTAAGACATTGGGAAATAGAGTGGAAGAGTACTGGAAGGAGACAAATTCTGAATGGATACTAGAAATGATGTATGCAAAGAGGGCAAATCTTTCCTTTTCAATCTCCTTCCACTTTAATCTTTTATTTTCCCTAAACTTTTCACTCATCTTTCTTCTAAAATCTTCACCTACTCTTTCTCTGCTTCCCTTAAATATGTGTAATGCTTGATATAAATGAATCCAGCAGGTATAAGAAAGAAAAATGCACAGAAAATACAATATGTTGCAGCTCAGTAATCCTCACTAATATCTACAAATATAAGAGCCATCTTTTGACTGGAGAGATGCAAAAAAATTTGGCAATATGAGCAGCTGATCAAAATCAGATGTGTTTATAAAAGCTCAAGTGCAGTCTACGCAAAGGTCCCATATGTAAACTGTCTCTGCAACACAGGTGAATATATCTTTTTCTCCCATGATGAGAGTGTCCCATGATGAAAGTGAAGAAGGTGGGACTGGGAGGTATCAAGAAATGCATCCCTAATTTTTCCAAACTGCATAATATCAAGGTTCCTTTGTATGGATTTGCTGTATATGCATTTTGCTACTGACAAATTCCTGCATGAAGCAGGGGAAGGGTGTATACATTTTCTAAAGCCATTTGAAGGGTGTTTCAACTTTCACGCCTCATCACCTCACTCACTGACACATCTGTATTCTCTGCTTATCAAATTCTCAGTAATGCAAATCCTCTATTCACTTCCCTTGAAATATCTTCCTCAATACCTATTCTGCACTCTCCCAATCTCACCTCATTCCTCAGAAATTATATTTATTATCACAAATAAAAAAAAACTAACCAGGAAACATGAGTTACCAGACTGGTTAGTTATGGCAGCATATAATGGTGCAACCAACTAATTAACTGACATGTTTTCTCAGTTCTACCACTAACCTTTCAGATTTTTCCTCCGCTTCTATACCTTTTCATATTTCCTCTTTCCTCTCATTTTCTCTCTCTCTTCCTATCTCTACTACCTTTCCTTCTCACAGGTATTCATATGTACCTGTAAACAGGCTGACGAAGCCCTCATTCTTTTAATAACTTTTGCCTCTTGCTAGAACCAAAAGATTACTGCTTCATCTACCCAACAGCTGAATCATCCAGAGTTCTTGCCTATGCAATACATTTGCTACAGTTAAGTCTTTGACGCTTTAGGGAATGGAGGTGACTGAAGCATGAGTGCTTTTCCAGATTATTCACTTGGATATTGGTAGCAAGCGTTAGGAATTTTCCTCTATGCGCTACCCTGTTTTTTTAATGGAGGAAAGAGGTGACACGATAAACAACTAACAGATTGTACCTAAATGCTGGTGGTGGTTGGAGACATCCATGAGGTGGGCCTGGTCGAACTCCATCTTGACTTATTGGAGCATTAAGAATTGGCCCTGGTCCTTGTATAGGGCCAGGCCCTTGTATAGTTCCCGGTACTTGTACAGGTACAGGTCCCAGCAAAGATCCAGATCCCTGCAAAGATCCAGGACCTTGTATAGGCCCTGGTCCTTGCATACGACCAGGTCCTTGTATAGGCCCAGGTCCAGGTCCTTGTATAGGTCCAGGTCCTTGCAAAGGTCCACATCCCGGTACAGGTCCAGGGCCCTGCAAAGGCCCACGTCCTTGTATAGGCCCAGGTCCCTGCAAAGGCCCACGTCCTTGTATAGGCCCAGGTCCCTGCAAAGGCCCACGTCCTTGTATAGGCCCAGGTCCTTGTAAAGGCCCAAGTCCTTGTATAGGCCCAGGTCTCTGTATAGAACCAGGTCCAAGTAAAGGCCCAGGTCCTTGTAAAGGCCCAGATCCTTGTATAGGTCCAGGTCCTTGTATAGGTCCAGGTCCTTGTATAGGTCCAACATTGCCAATAATTCCTGCAAAATCAAAACGTTTCTTGGCACCACACAAATAATCACTGTCTTAATTAATCAATCTATCAAACGCTAACTAACTGTTTACAATACATAATTTGTACAGATTAAACTTATTTAAACTTTGGACTTTTCTGATTTGTAACCAACACTATTCTATCACCCTTAACACCATTCCCAACTTCCATGGGTTCAATTAGGGTCATACAAATTCTCATTCATACATTCACATCCTCAATTTATATTTCCAGAGCGTTTAAATGAAACATATCTTCCATGTGAAATATCAGAACATCTCACTTTTCACAATGCATACTACAATGATTAATCAAATACAAGCACAGCCTTTGTCTAAACTAACACTGAATAAAATGTTTCCACATCATGTGATCACAAAACACTTCTCAGGGATTTTCACCTGAAATATCACTAAACCTATCTCTTTCATGAACTACTACTTGCCATCTCTTCCACTGCCTACATCTTCTCCTTTTACTTCCATCTAAACTTAAGTGTATCTATCTGGACCAGCCTATCATTTTCCGTATACTTTACAAGACCATATCATTATCAAAAAATACTTTCATTCATGTACCTATCTACCGTCATTTTCACACAACATAGACTTTTAACATCTTCCTTTATCATCCTAAACCTAAAAATATGATTTCCTATTCATATCATAAGTTTATTCTGGCTTATATGAACTTAGTTTCACATGCATATATCAGGGCTGAGACAAATGCTCTTTTATTCCAACTTCTTGCAAACTCTAACCTTAAATTCTTTCCATTCTCCACAGTCTTTTCTCATTTTATGAGGAACAAAAAGAGGAGAAACCCTACAAGTCTTCCTCACTGAAACTCATATGTAAACCAATGTTTCATCGTCCTGCTGCACCATATTATCTTAACTTACTTTTGTTTACATTTACTCTCATCGTTTTCCTTCCACACACTCTCTTAAACCCTAACACAAGTTTCTGGAATTTCAATCCAGTCTGCTCCCAAGACCGTGCCATCTGCAAACTAAAAGATTCACGTCCACTGCACTCCATCCCCCTGCTTAATGCAAACCTACCCACTTCTCTACAACCCTCCAATCACCTCCCTCATAACTGTGTCTATAAATAGATTTAACAACTACAGTGACAGCACAAAGCCTTGATACAGCCCATGTTAAACAAGGACAACTCATTCCCCAGCATAAAAATATCTTACTCTCTTGGCAAAAACTCCTCATTGCATCTAATAAATTTCCATTTATCCTATATACTCACATCCCTTTCCACAAACCTTCTCTGTCATACCTATCACACTTTCTCCAGATCCACAAAATGCCACAAGCAATTTACTCTCTCCCAACACACTACTTATCACATACATTTTTCAATGTATACCCATCCTTTTCCTCTCATGAAGCCACAATGCGCTTCCCTAATCAAATTTTTGTTCATGCCAGCACCCTCTCAATTACCATTCTCCCATATAACATAACCCAGGTATTCTCAGAAGACTTGTAATTATGTAATTTGAGCAATTACAAAACATAATATCAATATCGTCATCACAAATAATAAATAAAAAAATCAAATAAAAAATAATAACAATAATGATAATAATATCTTTTCATACTTCTTTAATGATTCAAGGTCAAGTAAGACAATGCCAGAAACAGACAAAACGACAACCTCATTTGCACATACCCAATTCTCTAGCTGCTGTGTTTATGCATTGAAACCAAATCCCACCATCCACTACCAAGCCCCACATACCAATTCTGAGGTTACCCATGAACACTTCATATTCCCTAATTCAGTCCAATAACAACACGTTGCCCATTGCATACCAAATCAATCCACTTCAGTCTAATAACAACCTCACCCTCCTGAGTGCGCAGGTCCCAATAACTACAAGCATCTTTCACTTAAACATTCTACCTCCTTATTGGTCCTCCCTTCCACCCTCCTCCATCCACTTTTGAGACACAAAGCCTCTTAGTCAGTCTTTCTTCACTCATCCTCTCCACGTCTCTGAACCATTTTGACACATCCTCGTAAATGCTCTCAATCCGACTGCACTTGCTGATACATTTCTCTCTTATCATTCATTACACGATTAGCGAGCCTCACAGCACATACTGTGCTCAGGTATTCCACTTCCAATACATCCAAACTCTTCCATCTTTTCTTGCCTAGGGCTCACATCCATAAAAAACTGGTGGGTCTTCTTTCCCTTCAAACATCCCAACCTTTGACCTAACAGACACTGATTTTTTTCCTTTCGCACATTCCTTAGCGCACTCAAGACTGCAGCTCCCTCTCCCATGACTCACTTTAGCCATCCTGGTCTCATCCGCTGCCAAGACAAATCCCAGGTACTTACAGAACTCCACTTCCTCCAGGTCCTCTATATTTAACCTCAATCAAACCATCCTTTCTCTACTGCACCTCATTACTTAACTTTTGTTCAAAATCACTATCAACTTTCTCCTTTCACAAAATCTCCCAGACTTTTTCACCCCATCTGGAGTTTGTCCCTTGAGTTTGCCATCATAGCAGTAACATTTGCGAACAGCAAATGACATCTCTTGTGATACCCCACTCATTTAGCATATTACAGTTTTAATATCTATAATAATAACTAAAAGATGTCTTAAAAAGAACGATAAATTTCAGGTTACTTTTTTAAGAAATGGATGAAAGATATGCTACCTTGGAAAATATGGCCAAAAGATCTGCTACTCTATCATCATCAGTTTGCTGTGTGTTCCAAACTTACTCCATAATAATCCTTCATGTAGCACTACCTGTTCGAAACCTTATACACAGCCTTTTGATTAAACCACTTTGAAAAATTTATTACTTACCCTTATTCTTCTCCCACACATTCATTTTCTGCAAAAAATATAAAATCAATCTATTAATAACATACAAAAAAGATTATGATACGGTTCTGCATCACATAAACACAAAGCTTCTATGGATACCACTTAACATATACTCAAATATTTCATTCCAACTTACCAAAGTGTACAGTCTAATAATGTGGCATTTGAATTTCATACTTTCTTTAACTGGTGTTTCTTTCAGATTTTCAAGTTCTTTCAATGTGTTAGGGCATTAGTGGAATACAGCTTTCAAAATTCACATCCAGAGAATATAGAACACGGCTTTCCAGATTCACATTAATCAAAATGCAGTCAGTATGGACTGATGAACCGTACACAAATGAGACAAATAATAAATTACACAATTATGGTAAGGAAACATTTACCAATTTTACATCCTACAAAGAACTACAGAACCCTGAATGATTTTCACATTCTTTTTCTCTTACTTTATTCTCATTCAAGATGGCCTTTGACTGGACAGGTCATGCCCATGTCATGTGAGTCATTGTAAAAAAATATCCTTATGATCAGATAGCATTAACAATGATTCTGATCTACACTTAATTCTACTATGTGAATGCGAGTTTGCAAATGTGGTGACACATAACAACAAGAACAGTTCAGCTATCCTGATGAACAGGAGTGAAACAACCTACCTTGATGTAAAAAAGTAAACCACAGGGTTGCAATAACAGTAGATCAGTAAATACAAACCCCAAAGACTGATTTACCAAATTTCATACAGGGGTGAGGGTCAAGTTAATTGGGAGGTAAGTTTGAATGGAGAAAAAATGGAGGAAGTGAAGTGTTTTAGATATC
>JAUUDY010212104.1:0-12717 GCA_032361765.1 Panulirus inflatus
TTATCAGTATAATCTGCATGTAATACATTTCCTTAATTACATGAAGTGTAATACAAAATAAATGTGCATGAATAGTTAAAAGAATATGAGCTAACAACTGATGATGAAGGTAAACATTTCAGAATAAAAAGAATACTGACTAATTGCTTAATGTGA
Organism: Panulirus inflatus; assembly: GCA_032361765.1. Lineage (NCBI taxonomy): Eukaryota > Metazoa > Arthropoda > Malacostraca > Decapoda > Palinuridae > Panulirus > Panulirus inflatus. The sequence goes on from JAUUDY010212104.1 coordinate 157, forward strand.
TTCTTTCAGAAATTTAATGGTGCATTCATTGAAGAAAAAATTTCTTCCTCATCAATGCCTAATACATTTGCCAAAAGCCAATGATAAAGATTATTTCTCATGTTTGTAAAAACAACTTCCTGAGAAGTTATTTCCTTTATTTTCTTATGTAACTCAATCTGAACATACTCATGTGTGACCAAACTGAAACAATTTGAACTTTTTTTTATCAAAGAAAATTATTTCAAGCCAGCATGAAGATGTGATGAGCAGCTACATGTAACATCAAGAAGAGCTGAGACAAAGTATATCATAAACACTAACTTCTGATTCACCACAGTCCCCAGTTTGCCTCGAACTCCTTTTCTTTTCATGAACATTCTCAATTTCAGCTTCCTCACACTCATCCTTGCTAAGAACCTCTTCCAAATACCTAAATCATTACACAACTTCTAATTTTTCTCCAATCCACTTAATGTGTAAATTAAATAAAATTGATAAATATGTATCTACAATGTGTCTGGTCCCTTTATGGTAAAAACTTTGAAAGAAAAAAGTAAATAAGTAGCTGGTAGTAGTTAGTAGGCAGCCACTGACCAGGGAGGTATATTACTGGTAATACCTTCCTAGATAAAGGCAGACAGTATGAATTGTGTACATGTGTATATGTGTATATGTCTTATGTGTGTATATATATATATACATTGAGATGTATAGGTATGTATATTTGCGTGTGTGGACGTGTATATATATACATGTGTATGCGGGTGGGTTGGGCCATTCTTTCGTCTGTTTCCTTGCGCTAACTCGCTAACGCAGGAGACAGCGACAAAGCAAAATAAATAAATAAATAACCTTCCTAGATACTGGGAGGGTTGGTGACAGCTGTGTAGTGAGCCACCAATTCTTTGGTTTTCAAGCTGTACTCCTCTAACTCATGCAGCTGCCTTTTCTTTCTGCCTCATTCACATGTGGACTGCTGGCATTCTGTCCACCAACACATAATCTCTCCTTGTCACACATAACACTTGACAAAATCTAACTCACACAACTCATTCTTTGTAACTCTAGATTTTCCTGTTGTGACCGCTATGTGCTAGCCCTGCCTTTTGGCAAAATGGTAAGAGAAACAGACAGAAGAAGTAGGAAATAGCAATATGAGAAACATTAGGCAAAAGTAATAGATGCAAACTTCAGGGCTAGAGTTTACCAGACACAGAGACTCTTTTGCCATGGCCACCCCCTTGAGGGAGTTCTTGAAGAGAAGAAGCATCAGAGATACAGACAGATAGTAAATAGGAACATTAGAAAGCAATAGTAGGTTGGAATATTAGGTAGACACATACACACATTAGGTAAAGGAAGTCAGTAGGAACATTAGACAAGAGCATTAGGTAGACATAGAAGGCTGGAGCATTAGGCTGGTACATTAGGTAGACACATTAAGTAAAAGAAGTGAGTAGAAACATTAGATTGGAGCATCTCGGAACACTATGCTAGAGATGTTCTCTGCCAGTGGCCTGTTAAGGCTGAGGCACTAACTCACACAACTCATTCTTTGTAACTCTAGAAGCAGCACTGGAATTCACAGTTATGATAATTCTTTTGCTGTAGCCACCCGGTAGAGGTCGTTCCTAAATGAAATAGGCTACAGAGTTAGACAGATAGATCCTTAAGATGTAAAAAACACAATGCAGATAAACTTTCTCTATTTCAACACTATAATTCCTTAATTTTTTCAAATATGTCCTGTTGGTCCTTCCTAAATTAGGGCAAAATTAAGGCACTATTGTCACATCTACTTATTACTGAGTTGGCAAAATACAAAAATAATGCTTTTAAGCTATATTTCAAAGAGAGTTTTAAGTACCATCTTCATCTGATAAAAATCCTTCATAGTATAATAGGGTATCCCCATCAAAGGCTCCTCCATCTAACATTATATTATGATGGGGCTCTACTACACTAATCCTTATGTAAAAAAAAATCACCACTTACCTAATGGACCAAAGCATGAAGATTACAGATACTACTACTGCGAATACAAGAGTGTTGGTGAAGTGTCTATACAGGGACAGCTTCACCAAGTTCCGTCTCAGGCGAAGCGTGCGGGTTGTTTGTACCAATGCTGTAACAATCCAGAAACAGATGGCAGACTCCAGCAGGGACAGCGGTAAGGAGGCAAGAAGAACCTAGAAAATTAACAAAACATTAATCTATTAGCAACAAAATGTTAAACATTCAATAAGGGATAGATTATTTTCACTTCCAGCTCACCCAATTTTAAACTGACATTTTGCCCACTAAGAAAACCATAATTCTGAGGTATCAAGTACAACCTAGTTATTGGCATCCCTAAAACCATAAAAATGTACAATCATATTTTATTAGTAGCAGGCAAAACACATGCCCACTCATAGCCATCATTAATGGTTCATAGTCATCATTAATGGTCATCTAACATCCACAACATAACCAGTATAACCTTAGTATACAGCATGTATATAGCTATCCTTAATGTGTGGGCAACACAGTAAACTTTGGCCGCACACACTGCCTGTGTGGAATACTGTTGTTTAAAATTTTTGAAGGTCTGTATACCCAAGGCAGATGTTCTAGAACTGTCAGCCATTGTTCTGATATCCACTGGTATGTAAAGTTTCACAACAAGAGTGCTAAAAAAATACATTAAAAAACATATGTACAAACAAAGAAAGATGGCTCCATCCTCAAGGAACCAATGATCTAGATGAACTGAAAAAGTCGAACAGATCTGCAGAGCATATGATGAATGTCCAGCCATAAGCAATATAATAGGGTTAACAGAAATGTTTTCTAAAAGGTTGTACAATGATAAAATGTGGAGGGAAAGCTAATGGAATTGGTAAGGACTTGCTATCAAGAGAGTAAGGCACAGAGGGGAAGGCGAGTGGTTCCAAGGGGAAGTGGCAGCAACAGGGTGTGTGATGGGGTGGTGAGGGAGGTAAAAGTAAGGGTCTTAGAAAGAGGGGCAGGTTTGCAGCCTATTGGAGACGGAGGGCCTGAAAAATGAATTAGCTTTTGTTTCCTGATGACACAGCTCTGATGTCAGTCACAAAAAAAAAAAAAAAAAAAAATGGTGTCTGAGTTTGGGAGTGTGTGAAAGAAGAAAGCTGATAAAGTTAATGTGAAGAAAAGGAAGGTTATCAAGCTTACTTGGGGAACGAGAGGATGGTTGGGAGTAAAACTGGAGGAAGTTGAGTCTTTCACACCTGCGAGTGAAAATGGCAATAGTTGAAACTATAAAAGCTGAAGCAGGCCATAGGATAGGTAAGGTACCTTAAGTCGTGGGTGCACTGGGGAGTGTGAGGAAAGAGAGGTCACTGTGAGCAAAGTTGAGTAAGTTTGATGGTATTGCAGTCTGAAGTGTTGTACTGATGTAAGAAAGGGCCCCAGACAACTAAGTAAGGATGAAGATGAATGTGTTGAAATTTAAAGGCATGAGGACAATATATGATATAAGGAAGGTTAACTGAATAAGAAATGATAGGGTAAGAGAGAATTGTGATAGCAAGAAGTGAATGGTTGAGAAAGCTGTGTGTGTGCAGATGGGGTTTGGACATATGGAAATGATGAGTGAAGAGAGGCTGACAAAGAGGGTATGTGTGTAGAAGTGGAGGGGATGTGGAAAAGGGGGAAATAGAAGATAGAAGAATGGCATGGAAGACGTCTTGAGGAACTGGGCCTTAAACATATAGGAAGGCGTAAGGCACGCACAGCGATGTGTTGTCAATGGACTGAGACAACGCATATGAAACAGTCTGAGGAGACCAGAGAAGGTCTGTGGGGCTTGGCTGTGGATATGGGGCTCTGATTTTGGTGCATCACAGACAATTACCGAGCTTACATATGTGAGCAAATGAGGCCTTTCTTTGTTTCTAGAGCTACCTTACTACAAGGGAAACAGCAAACAAGTATGAAAATACAATATTTACAATATGGTGTTATAGCTAAGGTTGAATAACATTGAAAACATTGAGGATAACCCACCTGCCTTTGAGGATCAAATCTGGACTGGAGTGCACGAGTGCATCCTTCAATACTAGCCAAGATGAAGTATAAAAGTCCTACTCCAACTACACGGTGAAGAACAATGCCAAGACGTGGCCTGCAGATATCAGAGAACAACAAGTTTCTTTAAAATGCAATTAATTCAAAATAATACTCTTTCTTTTATACCTAACTTGCCTCTCCTGCCTTAGCAAGGTTGAGTCAGGAACAAACAACAACAGCCTCATTTGCAATATCCACTATTACTGTTTTGTAACTTGTACCTATCCCTTCCTTCTTTTCATTCTGGTTACAGCCATACAGACACCCCTGTCTGAGTATTCAAGGAATAATCCTTGTTTCACTCTTTCTTCTGTTCCTGTTTTTTTAAAGTAACAATATCAGTCTGTCTTATAAAAAATTACAGATATATTAGCAAATACAGATACCAAATTCATAGTGTAAACATTCGTATTCATCCCTGTACTATGCCATCTCATACCTCATCACCACCAATAACCAAGCCATTAAAAAGTACACACCACAAGGACACAGAAAACAACATAACCAAAACCTTCCCACAAAAGGCAAATCTTATAAAGCAAACATGCTCATATAAAAAAAAAAAACCACTCTCCATCACCAGAGACAACAGACCAAATCTAAACTCTTAAGAGACATCATTACTAACCTAATCAAAAGACGGTACTGAGAAAACTCCTCTCCTTCCCTGACACTTTTGACCTTAAAACTAACAGCAACCAACTCTACCACACAATGAAATAAATCGATACCTACCACACCACTCACACCCCATACATCTTCTAACCAGGATCAATTACAGCCTGATTTCTGGAGAACACTCATGAAACGCTAATAAAAATTAGCCATAAACAAGCCACTCCTCTAAACATGACATTCATTAAAAATACATGTGTGTGTGTGTGTGTGTGTGTGTGTGTGTGTGTGTGTGTGTGTGTGTGTGTGTGTAGGCATTTATGTATATGCATGTGTATGTGGGTGGATTGGGCCATTCTTTCGTCTGTTTCCTTGTGAAACCCTTCAAACCATCTAAATTCCCCTTCCCCTTATCACCCTGTAGGAATACTGACATTAATATTCAAATCACCCTGTAGCAATACTGACATCAATATTCAATCGCCTTGAAAAACTGGTCCACAACAGAATCAAGCAAAATTCCCACCCTCACCCACACATTATGGCTTTAGACCCAATCATTCCACTTCCACACTGCACCAGGACCTCAAGAAACACCTCATAGATGTCTTTAACTAACCACAAACCCTACCCCACACATTGTTAGTGAAAATATATATCAACATAGCATATGACTTTGTCCCCAACACACTCTAATACAAAAGATACTTGAGACTAACTACCACAAAAATGCACTAAACACATCAACAAGGACCAACAGAGTTTTCATGATTAGATAGTTTAACAGTGAACAAAAAATGAGACGGGATAGATATATTCCCTATACCAACTATGCAGATATATCTGTATCTCACTAACAGTCACAATACCCAAGTGTTGATAAATATTTCCCAATTGTCATTACAAGCAAAATCTACTAACAGCAAGCATCAAATCATCAAAATTTAACCACTACCTGCAGATCAAATTTTTGTTAATCTGAATTTATGAGTGTGAAATCACTCTCACTAAAATCAAGGATATGAATTGTAAACCATACTTACTTTACAACACCAAAGCCAAAAGAAACTATGATGACCAACATTCGGGCTAATGTTCGCTTAGCACAAGAAACTAACTCTGCAAATACTATCAGTCCAGACACACTGTAACCCCTCTTATTTATGCTGCTGTATTCTGCTGTAAAAACTGCTTTCTCCAGCATCCCTGAAAGAAAAAGATTATATAGCATGAAAAATTCAATCTAAAGCAAAATACAATTAATAAGCACACTATTGCATTTGACACAGGGTTCGGAGTTTACCATTTGTATTGAAACATAGTTAAGCGAAGTGGTCTGAGCCATCAATAGCTGAAAATGGGGGCAGGGGGGGTGATGGTTGTACACTAAAGTGGTCCTATGCTAAAGAAGTCTTTGACTCATCGGTAGTAACCCTAAGTAGGCAAGGAAAATATACTGATGGATCTCATGAAACATGGCATAGACTGGTGTCCTTGGGTTATAGAAACAAACACAAAATGAGTGCTTATTTATTGTAAACAAATGCCTCTTACCTTCCTGAATATTCATTCCACAATACCTCAATGTCTCTTTCACTCAATCCCTCCATCTCCTTAATCTCTCCCTTCCTCTTGTTCCCTCCAACTCTTAACATGTATCCTTTTAGTCCATCTTAATTTGCTTATTCACACCTTATTTTCAAACCATTACAGCACACCATGATTAGCTCTGTCCATCAAGATTGCACTTATTACCAAACCTCTTTCTTATAAACCAACTCACGGCACACATTATCCCAAGCATTTCCTTTCACTCAAAATCTCTTTTAGTAGTTTCTCACTTAAGTCTGACAACAGGGCCATGTCATCTGCAAACAGCATCCAATATGCCTCTTAGGATTTTCCAATCCAGCATACTAGAGGACCTGTCCCTCACTCCAATATCCTTGCATTTACAACCTAAGGGCATCATGCAATCCACAAACACATCAAACAGCCAAAGACCACACACCCTAAACACATCCCCACCTTTACTTGGAACCACTCACCTTTTTCCCTTCCTACTCAAAAGCATGCCTTACTCTCCTGATAAAAACTCACTGCATTCAGTAACTTCCTTTGCATCATACATTCGTAACACCTTCCATTAGTCACCTCTGTCATCCCTACCATAAGCTTTCTGCATGTCCATATCCACATAATACAAATCACTCTCTCCAAGTACTTCTCTCATAAATTTATCAAAGTAAATGCATCATATACCACTCCTGGAGCCACTTTGCTTCTACCTAATCTGATGCTCTATGCCAAAACCCTCTAAATCACCACTCTCCCACACATCCTACCAAGTATACCAAACATTTGTATGCTAGAATACTTGTTCTAATCATAATGTACAAATATAATTTAAGAGCTGCATATGTGGATAACCTATGCAACACAGAAGGAATCAGAAATGAATGAAGATGTATAAAATACAAGACATGCAAAGAAAAAAAATCATATGCCATACACAAGTGAGAGCTTTTCCATATCGCGCTGCATAGGAGAATGCATGAAAGACAGCAAGTTCAGGAAAAACAATCTACATTAATGTGACTTGAGGTACATATGAAAGAGGTAGACAATGTAAATGAAAGATATACAACAAATGTACTGTTTAGAGATAAAAGCATTGGAGGTGTTTTGTGTGTAGGCATCAGACTTCTTTAACAAATTATCTTTTTATGCAAGCCCAAAAACTTGGAGGCATCTATAATAGAGCAGAAATCTTTGCTCTCTTTTGTACAGTGGACATAAGATGAAGATATGTGCAAGTGAACATGCTTTATGCTCCCAATCTGTCTTATGTAAATGAGAATGGAGTCAAAGCTAAGAAAGAGATAAGCATTACTCATAATTATTGAAACACTTCAAACAAGACAATATCCCAAATCATGGAATACCTGATTACCAAGAACTTAACTTGCAACACCTACAATAAGCACAAAAGTTTCTGTTATACTAACCTAAGAATATAACTGCACCAATCCAATACTGAACTCTAAGCAGCTCTCGCCACCGTATGGCTGACATGATGAGCCAGGCTATGCCATACACTAAGTACACCACACACATGGCAGCATAAAATCCAAGAAGAGGCCAATCTAAACAAAGTAAAACATCAGCATTAAAAACAATTAAAAATCTAAAAGGCAATAAATACAGCAATTGACACTACACAACCAGCAAACCATTTCAATATAATCAGTATATGATCGTATGTGTCCATTATCTGCAGAATCACTTTATCAGAATCATATTGAAAATTTATTTAACATAGAGCACTTCTATACAACAACTTTGGAATTCTTGTAGCATTAAAAAAAATCACTTACCAACAGCTGAAAGATATCCATAATCACTCTGCATTTCAATGTCAATAGAAGCCACATATGAGACATTTTCTAAACGACTGAACTCTGCTTCTGTATGGACAACAAGAAGGTAGATTCCATCATTAGGCACTACAGCCACTGGATGCTTCGTACGGGCTGAACCATCTGGACTGATTTCTTCTTCAGACAGGATTCGATGATCTATTGTTTAGAAAGACCATATGAAGCATTTGTAAACTGATGTACACTTCAAACTGAATCTCTTCATACATAACAATTCCATATTTCCATAACCATATCTTCGTCTACTTCATCTCAGGACTAAAACATAAGAAATGGTAAAATACTGCACCCCTTCCCCTTAACCCTTACTGTAGGTCTCTTTTCAACTCTCAAAATCTGCTTTTACAAGCTATTAAAAAAATCTATTTAACCTTACAATTTCAAAGATAGTTATCACAAGGGAAAGGTGTGTGTGTGGGTGAGTAGGCAGGGAGGAGGGGGAGTGGTTCCACGTGCAGTAGGTTTGCAACAAAAGTATGTGATGTCACTAAGGCTGTTAAATATGTTTATGGATTGGGTGGTGAGGGAAGTGAATGTGAGAGTTTTGTGGGGAGGAAGCAGTCTGCAGTCTCTCTGGGGTGGGAGGTCTTGGAAGGATGAGTCTGTCACTGTCTACTGATGACACAGTGCTGCTAGTATATTTCTAAAGTGAAAGTGCAGAAACTGGTTTCTGATTTTGGGGGTGTGACAGTGAAAAGAAAAAATATGAGAGTACATAAGAATAAAAGCAAATTTATCAGGTTTAGCAGTGCAAAGAGAGAGGTTAGCTGGACAGAGTTTAAATGGAGAAAACTCAGAGGTAGTGAAGTGTTTTAGATACTCAAAAATCACTCTGGCAGCAAATGGAAAAACAGGAGCTAAATGAATCATAGGGTGGGTAAGGGGGAAAAGGCTCAATGCACACTAAGGAATGTGTGGAAGTTGTCAAAATTTGGAAGGGCAAAGATAGGTAAGTCAGAAGGTATAGTACGTAGTCCCAACAGTGTTAAAGAGATGTGAGGCTTGGGCTATAAATGAGAATGTGTGGAAAACGGTGAATGTGTTGGAAATGAAATATCTGAGGACAATACATGGTATGATGAGGGTTGATTGAGTTAGAAATGACAGGGTAAGAGAAAAGTGTGGTAATGAGAAGAGTATGGTTTAGAAAGCTGAAGCTGTGCTGAACTGGTAAGGAAAAAGTGTGGTAATGAGAAGAGTATGGTTTAGAGAGCTGAAGCTGTTTTGAATTGGTAAGGAAATTCGGAGAGAATGAGCAAGAAGAGGTTGACAAAAGGGATATATGCGTCAGAAGTTAAGGGTACAAGCAGAAGGGGAGACCAAACTGAAGATGGAAGGATGGAGAAAAAAAGGTTTTGAGTGGTCAGGGCCTAAACATGCAGGAAGAAGGGAGGCATGAAGAGCATACAGTGAACTGGAGCGATGTGGGGTACAGAGAGCAACGTGCTGTCAATAAACTGAACCAAGGCATATGAAGCAGTCATGGGAAACCACAGAGAGGTCTGTGAGGCTTGGCTGTGGATAGAGGGCTGTGGTTTTGGTGCATTACAAATGACAGCTTGAGTGAGTTAATAAGGCCATTTTTTCAACTGTTCCTTACGAAAAAGTGTGAAATAAAAGCTGAGTCACAACAGTAAGCCTTGAGGTGAGCTAATCTAAGGAACATTGGTAGGACAAGAAACTGGCACAAAAACCAGTGGAAGAATGAAAAGACCATTCTGAGTATCAGTACAAGGAAAAAATATGGTACTGATAACCAGAGGGAGGATGAAAAGTTGTTTCTAAGTACCAGTAATAGGATGAAAAGAAGGTATCATACTAATAACTAGTGCGAGGATGAAAAGTTGGTTTCAAAAACCAGAATAAGGCCAAAACCTAGTAATAAGAAAATAAGAACCAAAGAGAATGACAACCTAGTAATAAGAACCAAAGAGAATGACAAGTTGGTTCTAAGGATCAGCAAGAGCTCAAAATGTTGGTTCGAAGGACCAGTAAGAGAATGAAAAGTAGGCTCCAAGAACCACAATATGATAAGACCTACAACATGGAAAAGATGAAGTCATGGTGTGAGGCATACTGGACTTAAACTAAATGTCACCAACTGGTCTATAGAACCAACTTTTACTCTCCCACTAATTATCAGTGTAATATCCTCTTTCCATCCTATCACTGGTACTTACAACCAAATTTTCATCCTCCCAATGGAAACCAAACTAAGGAAAAAGTGTCCCTGTAAAGAGATGAGATAAAATGATTTCCAAACTTTCGACTGTAGCAGGCCATAAAAAAATTAGAGTAAGGAGAGTAAACAACATTAGTCTCTTGATACTGTGATCCACATAACTACTTCTAAACTGAATGACTGAATAAAATTGGATCAGCTGGACCCCATTATATTATGGCATTCAACAACATCCAAAACAACTACAAAAATACATTTATGGAATTTGCTAGTTCAAAGAACACAAAAAAATGTCTAAAAGAAAGGAATACTTGGCTCGGCTTGTATTCAAATTTAATAATTGATAAGTCTGCATAGCCTCACCTGTTGCCTTGTTCTCTTCACCAATTTCACTCACTTCTCTAGTGCTCTTAGAGGCAAGTTTTTCTGCATCAGGCTGTTTCATCATCATCATATGAAGGTCAACTTCATCCTGAAATTTTACAGTAATATAATGGCAGAAGTCCTGCTTTGTCATGAAACTAAACCTAAAATAAAAGCTTATATACTATAACACAATAACTGACATTTCCTAATAAATACATTTTGTGGATCAATCATTTGTGTTCCTTAGAAGAATATATCATATTAGAAGTCCCCGTCAGAGGTTCTCAGGAATTCAAAATCACTTATCAAGAAACAATGACGACAGAAGTTCCAGGATCACTATCACCATGAAACAGGAAAGGCAAGAGGCAGGTGTTAAGAGTCTACAAACTTCTTTTAAGCAAATGCAATTCATCATAATCATGCATTAGAAAACACAGACACAAAAAAGCCACTGGAAGGAAGCTTGGTAAGCACAGAAGTGCCACACAAATAATTGCTTTAAAGATGCTAAGTGCCATGACAAAAGGTTAACCAAAATCATTAAGAGAATAGAGGAGTTCAAATTACTTCAAATGAGAATCAAAGTATAATAGCCATAATCCTCTCAATTTCCCTGTGATTAATGCAATCAGCAACAATAAAATGAACACATCATCTTCTACTACTATCCTGACTTTAAAAATTATGGCAGATTATGGGAAAAATTAAAAATAATTTGCATCATCATATTCAGCAATCTCACTCACCAGAACTATAGTATGGTCGCATGTGTATTTTACTGGAGGGGTCTTAATGTAACCAGGATCAAACCTAGAACTGTTTGGATAACCAGCCAACTTCCCAGGTTGCTTGTAGAAGTATGTAAAGGAATCTTCTTCATCTTCCTATATTTGGAGAGAGAGTTTCAATAACCTTATCTAAAGCAAATAATATATTTTTCACATCTACATGAAAAGGGTAGGTTTTGAGAAGCTTTTCTCCTCATGGCAGTTCCCACAAGAAAGAGATATTCCATGGGAAAATTCAAATTAGAATTCAGCCTTCCCTCAATATCATGGTGAGGAAACACCAATCTACACAAAACCTCAGAGAATAATCTTTAAATATCTGTAGTAACTGCTTGTTTTGGGCCCATCCTTAGCCAAATAACAACTGCCACAAAGATTGTCATTAACCTTCCTTCTAGTAATAATCTGGAGTTCACAGTTTTCCTCAAGTGATGCTCAAATGAGCATCTAAAGCATGCTGCTAGTGTCTTCCAGTTTCAAAACAGTAACCTTTTATCTTTAGTTTACATATACATATATATTTATCATACAATTATAAACTTAACTGCCGCTTCCTGCATCTGCAAGGTAGCACCAGGAAACAGACGAAGAATGGCCCATCCACTCATATACACATATATATACATGAATGCCCATACACATACATATCAACATATACACATATAAATACATATACATACACATACACAGACATATACATTTATACATATGTACATATTCATACTTGCTTGCCTTCATCCATTCCTGGCACTACTCCACCCCACAGGAAACTGCACTGTTACCCCCTGCTTCAGCGATAGTGCCACGAAAACAGACAAAAAAAAGGCCACATTTGTTCACACTTAGTCTCTAGCTGTCATGTGTAATATGCCGAAACCACAGCTCCCTACCTACATCCAGGCCCCACAGACCTTTCCATGGTTTATCCCAGACGCTTTGTGTGCCCTGGTTCAGTCCACTGACAGCACGTCGACCCCAGTATATCATAACATTCCAATTCACTATTCCTTGCAACCCTTTCACCCTCCTGTATGTTCAGGCCCTGATCACTCAAAATCTTTTTCTTTCCATCCTTTCACCTCCAATTTGGTGTCTC
>JAUUDY010212214.1:0-12715 GCA_032361765.1 Panulirus inflatus
GTAAGTATACATATGGAGTTGACTGATGATTAAGGAAGCCTTCATGGAGGACATGAAACACCCTCATCAACATCTTCATCACAAGTTTGATTGACATGCATATGATCCATCAGCTGAACCTGTCGGCAAGTTTGACCTTGCAGTCGACTCGCAATCTTGATTGAGTTCCTCTTTCTTCCAAGGTCTCAACCCCAACGCCTCGCTGGCGATTTGCGTGGGGGAGGGAGGTCGCCGCCCTTCATGCAAAGACGAGTTCTGGGAGTAAGGATGGCAGCCCTATGGATGACGAAACACCTGGAGAAGCTTGTAAGAGAGAAAGGATAACGATAAGGCCAAAGATAACGATAAGGCCAAAGGCTCCCGTTGAAGTCCTCCCACACAGATGGTGCACACCACAGGCAATGACTGAAGTCCTCCCACTCAGGTGGTCCACACCGCAAAGAATGACTGCAGTCCTCCCACACAGATGGTACACACGACAGGCAGTGACTGAAGTCCTCCCACGCAGATGGCCTCCCACACAGATGGTACGCACGACAGGCAGTGACTGAAGTCCTCCCACACAGATGGCGCGGGGACGAGAGTAGGTGGTGAGCGATTGAATAAACCCCCCCTCATGTTTTCCACTCTTGATGCTGGAGAGCGACTCGACAACCATCTTAAACCACATCCCAGACGGTCACAAGCACTCTCCCAACGCTGGGTCCTCCTCCTCCTTTTTTCTTCCCCGCCTAAACTTTAATATAGCTACACAATTTCGCCCCTGACTGGTTCATCCGACCTTAATCTTGTAAATGTCTCTTCTCACTGCACCGCCTCCCCCTCCCTCCCTCGGGTTGCTCTCTCTAAATGCTAATACTGGCACATGAACAGCGCTGACCAGACGGGGGAAAAAAAATTTCTCGTTTGATTTTTCCTTATGAACAATACCGCCTCCCCTTCCCGTGGTGATGCTCATGGATGCTTTATATTTCCTCAAGATTCTTAACAGCTGAAATCTCTCTTCACTTTTTTTTTTTGTTTCTTGAGGATTTTCCTTTTCCTCCATAATTCTTAGTCTACAGTAAATTTCTCCTTATTTTCCTGTCTTTTTAACACCTTATTTTTTTTCAATGCTTCATTGAAGGCCTGGCTTTGACGAGGACATATATCCATGACCGGAGCCTACGAGAACACGACACAGCATCATCCAGTACTCCCAACCAAGTCCCTCCAGTAACCCACACTACACAACACCCAGTACCTCACCATCCTCCCCAGTAACCCACACCACACAGACCACCCAGAAACTCACCATCCTCCCCAGTAACCCACACACTACACAACACCCACTACCTCACCATCCTCCCCAGTAACCCAAACACTACACAGCACCCAGTACCTTACCCTCCTCCCCAGTAACCCACACTACACACAACACCCAGTACCTCACCAGCCACCCCTACTATCCCTCACTAACACAGTCCACCTTTGATCTTAGATTCACGGGAGGGATAAAAGGCAGCAGCAGCCGTAGGCAGAGTCTAGGCTGAGAATACCAAGAGATGATCCCGGGATGGCTGGCAGATCCTGACCCTCGAGTCGTGGTTAAGATCCAACACGGAAGAAACCAAGTTAGAAAATGGGAAACAAAATGTACGAATATGTTTCTTTCTACTGTGCGAGATTTAAGGAAGTGGCGTTGATACAAGTATCTTGATAACGATGAAGGTAGAACAGTCGATGCCGTTGCTAAAGGTAGTAGAGGCTTATTGATACCGTTGCTAACGGCAGAAGAGGTTATTGATACTGTTGCTAACAGTAATAGAGGTTAATGATATTCTTGCTAACGGGTGTAGAGGTTAGTGGTACCGTGGCAAACGGCAACGGAACCCGCTGATACCGTTACTAACGTCAACAGAGGTCGATCTTTCTGTTTGAAATATAAAGAAATTATATGAACCAGGTTGATGGGTGATGCTACCAAGTACCTCATTGTATAAAATAGCCCAGACAGAGACATAGCTTCCGTGCTCCTCCCGTCTAGCTAGTGACCTCCTGGCTAGCCTGTGACCTCCAGGCTAGCCTGTGACCTCCAGGCTAGCTTGTGACCTCCAGTCAGCTGGGGGCAGCGGGAGACTGGGGATCACCGGGTCAGCTGTGGTGTCCTGCATGACACGGGCCGTTAAAGACAGTTCATGACAAAACTTTAAGGACCATTTTTTTTGTACAATGTCTTGTAAAAATTAACAACAAAAAATAAAACAAACAAGAACACGTATTTGTCAAAGGCTGTCGAGTTCCAGGAGTGAACGTCTCTGCATGTAACGGTGCCTTAAAGACAAGACGTGAGGGGTGGTGAATGCCAGCGACACAAAGCAGCACTAAACCAAATTAACAGATCAAGGCAAGGTTCCTCACGTCATGGGAGCTTGAGCGAGGCGGTGGTGGCTGGCTGCAGCGCGCGGAGAGAGTTCGCCCCAGCAGTCGACAGACATGACGCGTTTTTTTTAAAGACATTTATGGAATCATTCTGTGATTACAGTTTCGTTCAATATTTGGTTTTACGTTTTTTTTTTTCACTTTGAAACATATCTACAATTCAACACGAGGATTTTACAGTGATATTTTTACCGGCATGTTGAATGGTTCCTGTTTTTAATTCGCGAAGAAGCCACAGATTTTAAAACCTAGTTGAGCGCGGAATCCACTAACTGGGCAGGGAAGCCGCTATTCAATTACAATTCCGTTACGTTGTATCATAGCTGAAAAATAGCCCATGAATGGATGGATTACCTCCATGTGGTGTGGGTGTGAGGCCCTGTGACGTGGCCATAGTACAGCTGGTAAGAGGGTATATGATTTGTGTGTACGAATCCCAAATACGACTCGATTGTATTGTAGATAAAGTAAGGTAAACTTGATCCCTTGATAGTAAATTCAACTAGCCCCTTTTATAGGTAGAACAAAGTAAACCCGCCCTCTATAGGCAGATAAGGTAAACCAATCCTTATTATAGGGAGAATAAAGTAAACCAAGTCCCTTTTAACGCTAGCAACACACACACACACACACACTGTCAACACTGGGGCAGCTCAGTGCCCCCCTGGCTCTCACGCGAGGATCGATGTGTTTGGCCCCTCACGAAATCTTGGAACTTTTCAAGAGAAAGTAAAGATCGGGAATAACACGGAGAATTCCAGGATTCCAAGGCAAGAGAACATGACGCAAACACGAGGCTGTAAAGTCATTCTTGTCGTCTGGAGGAGAGTGTCACAATGGTCGTTCCTATCCTCACTATCCTGCAGCAGGGGCGGTAGTGGGGCCTCGCTATCCTGCAACAGGGGCGGTAGTGGGGCCTCGCTATCCTGCAGCAGGGGCGGTAGTGGGGCCTCGCTATCCTGCAACAGGGGCGGTAGTGGGGCCTCGCTATCCTGCAACAGGGGTGGTAGTGGGGCCTCACTATCCTGCAACAGGGGTGGTAGTGGGGCCTCACTATCCTGCAGGAGAGACAGTAGCTCAGTCTCTGGGTTGTAAGCATCGCTGACTTTCCATACCTGCTGCAGGATCTACACCAGTGGAACATCAGTACCCCAGGTGTAGCGTATCATAGAAAACTGATCTTTCGTCTATGGATGTCAAGCGAATTCCTCTCTATAACGGGTCTTGCTCCTCCTTCAGGCAGCACGCTGGGGTAAGGGGGGATATTCCTAAAGTGTTCCTGTAAGTTTCTGAACCTTAAGCCTTAAGGGACTTGGGGAGGAGGTTGCTTTTTTTGTGAGGAATATACACAGTCGGCGCCGCTGATGGGATTCAACTCAAAGGCCTAATCTGCTGTTGAATCCCTTCGATCATGAGACACTCGAAGCCAACCTGGGGTAGATCACCCACAGTCTCAGGGGAGGCACCAGGGAAAACAACATAGCGAAGACGACTGTCAAAGTAGGACTCCCCATAATCAGGATCTTTTCGACCATAAGCGTCCACTTGACAGCTGACAAGAAGAGGTAATTCAACTGGAATCACTAGAGACCTGGAGAGCCATTTAGCTGTAAACAACCCCTCACCTTCTTATTGACCCCCTGCTCCGTCTTAGTTAGGTGGCTCGGGCTGCATCTACCTATACATGTGCTGATCATACAGAGTCAGAAAATAAGAAGCAAAGGAGATTCGACGAGCTGAATATCCTTCGAGCCGTCGCACGTGATTGCTTCTGCAGGGGAAGCGCTGCTTCTCTCCGGTGCACAGGTCTTGGAAGGCGTCATAGCTACGTTAGAAGCCTGAAAAATGAATGAATTCTTTGGCATCAGTTGGAAGCTGCTGACTTGTGTGGGTGATGCCTTGAGGCTGTACCAGATGTATGGCACACACTTCCATTCATCCTGGTTCGTCAAGGGGCCTCATCCTATCGATCCGAGACATGAGAAATAGGTGTGGGAGTAAAATGACAACTGCAACTAGAGGGGCATCACACCGCTCGATGTGTCCGTAAGTTCTTTCCTCATCTGTTGGCAGGGAAGGATAGAAGGCCATCTACCTCCGACTTAACATCATGAGCAACTCGGCCTCCTTGTGCTGTGCGTCCTGGTAGAGTCTCAATCGTCAGTTTGGACAGACACCGTCGTTAGTGAGGTGATTAACGAGGCAGTGGACTAAGAGACCCTCCACGAAAATTCTTACGACACCGCTGGATTCCACAATGATAATGAAGGTGATCTCAGGCTTATCAGAGGACCAGAGGAACGGCTAGGGGCACTGCGAGAAGGTCTATTATCGTACTGTATCTACCAGCAATGGAGGCAGGCATTAGCTGACCTTATCCTAGTACTGGTGTACACTACGATCTACCTCAGCAGTATATCGTGAACGAGGACAGGTCCCATACTGGGGTTATGGGATGACGGGGTCTGACTGAGGTTGTGATGGACTCATTGAACCACAACAATCCTCCGAGGACTAAATCTCAGGTGCTGGGAGGCTCTTGCCCTCTGTCCTACTACAAGGATACGAGACCTGGAAAGTGAGTGCTCACTGAAAGGAACGTCTGATCTCATTCAGTATCTAGTGTCTACGTATGATCATGAGGTGAGAGTAAGGCGATTCTGCGTTAGATCAAAGATTAGTCTATGAAAACGACCTGAGATTTAGCATCTGCCTGGTACGGTGAAGCGACAGAGTCGCCCTTCTGGCTCTATTCCGAGAAGCTGATCCCTCCTCCTAGGTCATGTCAGAGAGGCTGGACCACGGGGATGAACACAGATCCCTAGGACACAAAGGGTCGATTAATCGTGCACGGAGATGTGCTGGGTCTAGGGTGTCTGCTAGGCAGGAGGATAACGTTAAGTATCAAGAACGACCACGACGCCAGCAGTTTGAGGAGCCCCTACAGGCCATCCATCCACCACCCACCATAAGGTCGTCTGGCAGCCCTTGGCAGCCCTCAGCCCGGTGTCAGCATGATTACACAACGCAGCTCAATTCGACAAAATTTCTTACGTGTTATTTCACCACAGCTGTGAACGCTGGCGAGAAGGAGGAAAATAGATCTTAATCTGCAATATAAATCCCAGAATCATTGAGTGTGCGTGACGGATGAAGAGGAAACAAATGAACATGTGGTACCAGATAGGGATTGTGACCCCCACCCCTCCCCCTTTCAGTTCTGGTATTAGGGTATTGCATGGTGTGTTTCTCTGCTGTGTGGGCGAGGTCCGACGTGCACCCAGCAGCACCACAAGCCGTGAAGGTCTATACAACGTAAGGACTATGCCGTGCCCAATGCGTTTTTCATTCCAAGGGCATTTATGGAACACGTGTGGGGCAAGGAAGGGGGGTGGAAAATGGGACACGGAAGATGGGTTAGGATGGGGAAGAGGTTAGACAAAGGAGGTCTACGTCTACTCGCCATCATAGGTCGCACCTGATGGGATGGGGGACACACTTCCAGCTGCGTGGTTGAGCCAGCACATCAACGGCTGTCTGGTTTCCCTCCTATGGCCCAGGTGGCTGTCTTTCCTTTCTGCCTCACCCACACGTAGACTGATGGCTTTCCATTCACAAACATACAATCTATCCATCTCCCCAATAACAGTGATACCATATAACGTACGTGATTCGTGTTTCGTATACCATTGCACTCACGAATGTAAAGATTCGTTCGTCACTTTTGGGGCGAGTCTATCCGTGTGTCATGCCAGTTTACGGATGGAGATATCTAAAGTTTTTCTTGCAGCTTATTTCTGAGGTTTGTATCGCCTGTTAATTCTGATGTCTTGCAACGAAGCACCATCGTAATAATGACAATAATATGTATACGAGAAAGAGAAGTGGTCCCAAGATTGACCCCTGTGGCACGCCACACGTCACGTCTAACCATCATTAGACTTGACCCTTGATAACAACTCTTTGTTTACGGTCGGTCGACCGATGTTCTATCCATCGCACTACAACCTCACCTACAACATGTGACTTAACTTTTGCTGGCATTCTTTAATAATGGTAACTCAATATAAGGAATAACACAAATACTGAACGCCAGGGATAACGACTGCTAAGGAAAGTGAACGTTGGATATCATGAAGGTTCTATATTTGAACGGTAATGGTAGTGAACGCTAGAATCAATTAACACCAGATATTAAACGCTGAGGATACTGAACTCTACAGGCAATTAACGCTTCAGGCACGGAAACGTTACAGTTACTGAACACTCAGTAAATAAGCCCAAAAGATATAGTAATGACAACTAGAGATACTGAGCGCCAAACGCTACAGCGAAACTGAACCACAGAAAAAAAAAAATGAACGCCTGAGATAGGAAACGCCACTGATTCTGGACGCCGGAGGCAATGAACGCCAAAGATAACGAACGTTAGAGACGGAAACACGTGAAGATCTCTGAAACCTTGGCCAGACGCGGACGAAGAAGGGTCGATTGGGCAGCCACTGGACCTTCCAATCCCACAAACAGGAACACATGGGAGACTGGGAGAAGCTGATGAGGCCTTGAACTCCCACGTCAACCCCCACTTAAACTCGGTAATGTAGACCAGCTGATGAGGCCTTGAACCCCCCACGTCAACCCCCACTTAAACTCGGCGGTGGTGTGGACCCTTATACCACACGGCAGACACTATCAAACACTACCTGTAGTGGTGTCAGGGGATGAAGATGACGTTCGGGCTTCGATTCCCCCCCCAAAAAAAAGGTTACATTAATTAAGGGGATCGCTGCCATTAACGGGGGTGCTGCAGTGAATTGGTAATAGCCATTAAGAGTTTAGAGACCTCAGGGGTATAAGGTTATCACCGTCCTCTCTGGGGGTTAAGACTCCCTCCCGTGAGCTCTCGCCCTACTGGCTGGTACAGTTCTCCTGGGGGCTATCTCTTCTCTGGGGGTATAAAGGTCTCCTGGGGTTATCTCTGGGTGTATAAAGGTCTCCTGGGGTTATCTCTTCTCTGGGGGTATAAAGGTCGACTGGGGTTATCTCTGGGGGTACAAAGTTCTCCTGGGGTTATTTCTTCTCTGGGGGTATAAAGGTATCCTGGGGTTATTTCTTCACTGGGGGCATAATAGTTTCCTGGGGTTATTGCCCCCGTGGTTCATAACCCTGAACCTGTTTTCGTCTGCATGTGGTTGTGACCTCCCTTTTAAGGGCTACAACCCTTAGATAGTTATGTACGTCCCTAAGGGGCTGTGTTCTCTACTACCCTTACGAGATAACTGACCCCCTAAAATGGTTAGTGCCCTTAAAGAACGGTTATCCCTAAAATGATTACTGCCCTTAAGAAGCTGTTATCATCCTTAAGACGACAGTCTCCCTTTAAGGGCCATTGCCCTGAGGGGGATCGTTCTGGCCCCCATGAGGATGGGTCAAGGTCATTATCAGCCTTAAATGTTTTATCTCCCTGAGCTGAAAAGTTCCACCCTCCCTAATGCCTACCGCTTGTCGGCTCTCTCCCTATTCGTTATCATCACGTAATCATGAGTGATAACAACACGATAACATACAAGGTCAAGGAAGGACTTTAAAAGAAACCTTTCCTTTTTTTCTCTTTTTTTTTCGTTCGTCTTTCATGTATGATTTTTCAAAAGTTTTTTGGTAGAACTGTATAATTGTAGCACTTTGGATGGACCAGATCACAAAGTATGTAAAGTATGTTACAATACATGGAACACAGTTATTTCAGCTCTGACCTTTAGCACCGATCATATGTGGTAACAACAGAACGAGGTAGTTCACAGTAGTTAGTGCCCTCTCCCACAAACTAACCCAGACCAAGAATAAGACATGAAATAAATTTTAATATTTTTTCTATTGCTGTTGACCAGTAAAATCCTTAAACTTTCATACCGTTTTCCATCAGCAAACTAACTGACCTTTCTGTGAGTCAGACGACCTGTCGTTCTGTGAGTCTCAGCAACACGACTGAAGACCATCATAAATATGGGATGTAAACTTACAATCTAACACACACACCTTACATCGTGTGTGTATCATTGCCTTCATTACCCTCTACCTGCCTTTAAACAGCAGATGGCACCATTATAAACTTCTCCCAGAACATTTCTCTATAAACTGTCAAGGATGATAATAACTGCTGTATTGTCGAATGCGAAGGAGGGTAATGGGTGGTTACCTATTTTCCCAGGTAAGGTCTGAGCTACGGGTGATATTTTGCTCTCTCTCTCTCTCTCTCTCTCTCTCTCTCTCTCTCTCTCTCTCTCTCTCTCTCTCTCTCTCTCTCTCTCTCTCCAGTTCTTCTTGTCTTTATTCTTCATGTTCATATTATTTTTCCCTCTTCTTCTACTTCCCTTCTTGATTTTCTTCGTTTCTTTCCGTCTTTCATCTCTAGATACAATTAAGCATCATTCCTTTATTTTTTGATCGACCTTCTCGTTGACCCTCAGCCTAAGCAAGCATGTGTCTCGGTCCACTACATACACACACATTTTTATCTTTTATATTTTCCTGAACTAGGCCTTCGCTCGCTTTGTCATAGGTCAAAGGTCAAAATATGTTTGTGATAAAAGCAAATAAGTCAGCATGATTAACCAAGGAAGATAAATGGGCGGAGAAACTTGATTCCGTATGCAGATTTTGACATTTATTTTGTTTATATAAATCTTGCTTAAGGTTTACTCTGCACTGCGCCATTGTTTGGTGTTGATATGGATGATGATATACAGTTTCTTCTCTCTGAGATTAGGTTCTTCTCGTGGCTCTAAAACAAGCAATTATGTCGTTTATCCCTTGAGCACGACGTGACGACCACAGATTAAAGCTGAAGTAATTCAAAAGGCTGATACGTCGTACCCAAGAGTCGTGCCGTTGTGCTCAAGGGTCATACCTTCGTCCTCAAGGGTCGTACCGTCGTGCTCTAGGGTCCCATCATCGTGCTCAAGGGTCGTCCCGTCGTGCTCAAGGATCGTACCGTCGTATGGAGGGGGTTAGAATCTCAAACATGTGAAGTAGAACCTGTATTTAAGAAATACAGCTAATTTTGCACGCAAATCAATCCATGCTTGATTCTCTGTCGAATCAATTAGTCTATCTTTGTGGCCAAGTACACAGACCAGAGGAGGAAGAGGAACGCTTCATAACTGTTGCTTCTTTTACATAAAAGAATTAAGAGGAGGAGAACCTGTTTCTTGTCGGTCGAGACCTGGACGAATGTCTCTTGTTCGACCTTCAGGAGCGGAGTTTGCAACAGGAATAGATCGTAGACTGGTCGAGAACTTCTGTAAGACAAGTAGATAATATACCTTGTGTTATTTGTTCGTGAGACAACGAAGGGAAGATGCTTGTTAAATGTCTAACTCGTCTGGTAGTGGTATGAGTGTGTAGTATAGATGAGGTCAGAGTGGTGAGTGAGGGTAGTGTTTAGTTACGTTTTCATTTTGAGAATATTCTTCCCCTTATAGTTCCCACCACCCTCATCGCATCATAGGCGCCAAGGAGGACCCACACCTCTACAGAGGTGCTGAAGGACCTGTTACCTGTAGTATTAGATCCCATTATTGCTGTAGGCCTGAGGAACACCCGACACTGAAAACCTCGAAACTGAACCAGGCACTGTGTTACTGTAACTCCCAGGTTACAGTAACACAGTTACAGGTACTTATGGCAAGTTAAGGCACCTGATAGGGATACGCTCGAACATATGTAGTGTTAAATGTGTTTTAAGATCCGCGATTTCGGACCCCCAGGGGCCTGAGGTATCGCGAACTTTCAGGTCATTTTGCTGATACTGATGCTATTAAGTACATGCTTCAGTCACCTATGCCCAGAGCTGTAGCCTGACCATGTAACGTCATATGTACCCGTCAGCATTACTTTGGATCTTGTCAATTACGCACCTCTTATCATAATATGACTTAAACCTCCTATTTGTCACTACCAACGCAAGCCCAGTTTGTACGTTGTATGTCTTACATACGTGATATATACTTACCTTATATATTTCATGGTCAGTATATATTGTACATTATCAATCATGCTCTGGTATCCTGTATATCATACCAGCAATCTTGCCCACTATGCAATATAATTATGTCAACAGTGTTAGTCTCTTTCCCAACGGGGCGAGGCTTCCCTGGGCTTACACAGGCCCACGTCTTAACCTCTTATGTCGTCGTATTGTACCCACTGTACTCCATAGCTATGTACCCATCACCTACGCTGCAGAAGTGCTGTATCTGTGTGTATCTTGACTAATAAAGCTCTGACGCTAAAAAAGCATAATAATAATAAAGTATACTTATTGTTGATGAGGAGCCATGAGTCCGCATGTTAAGCAAAGGTGAGGAATGTTAGCGTGGAAGTTTTGGAGGCACCAGAAGACAGCCTCTCGGGATGAGTGAGATATATCGGTTGTGACAGTTGCTTGTGGCAGCTGATGTGTCCCCGTCGCTAAGGTTATGGTGATGTGGGGAGACAGGAGTGGGGTGGATGGAGGGGGTGCATGTGAGCGGGAGAGGGGAGGAGGAGAGGAGATGTCTGGGTATAAGTGATGAGGAAGACTGGGTGATAACTCCGGGGGATGAACAAACAGTGGAAGGATCAGGTTTGCCTCATCCTAGCAATCGTCAGAACCCATCACGCGCCTCATTAATCAATAGACCAACCCTAGCCAGAGAGCCGAAGGTGATATCTTCATTTTTCACTGTTATTCATGACATTAGGTCAATTGGATGATTATATGCTCAACCAGGATCAATGGGATTACATATATTTCATCTCTGTTCCTACGATATCGAGAGATGCTGGTCTTTCGCATCAGTACTTGCTTGTGTGTTATGTAAGGTGTCTGGGGGGTTTTTAGATAGTGCTACGCGTCACAGGGTTCGAATGTTTTGGTGTAGTAAGACGTAAATCAATCTTATCAGTTCCCCTTTGCTGAAGTCTTCATCAGCAAATTATCTTCGTTTTTTAATAGGTGTTAAGATGTGCTCTAATTCCCATAATAAGATAGCTTTATATGTAAACAAACACCCATGGCTGAAGCTGAAATAAATACAGTAAAATAGAAGACATATTGCATTCGTTTAAACGAATTCAACTGTAGGAATTTTTTTTTTTTTCTCTACTGTTCCTTTCACTTGTGATTTACTTTAGTCTTTTTCTTTATCTCAAATTATTCTCTTTTTATGAAGATCGATTTCTTTTTCTTCCTCTTTTACTTTCATTTGTTTTATGTGCCTCGCTAATCCATGGCGGGTCTAACGCCAAGCTATCATACCCCAGGCTGTCGCACCGTCGTGCTCAGGTGTCGTACCGTCATACTCAGGTGTCGTACCGTTGTGCTCAGGTGTCGTATCGTTGTGCTCAGGTGTCGTACCGTTGTGCTCAGGTGTCGCACCGTCGTGCTCAGGTGTCGTACCGTCGTTATCAAAGGCTTAGCGAGCGGAGGAGGCAATGAAGGAGATTGAGTAAAGACTGTGTACAAATGAGAATAATAATGATGATAATGATAATAATAACTAATAATAATGATGATAATAATAATAAGATAATGATAATTATGATAATAATAGTGATAATAATAATAATAATAATAATAATAATAATAATGATAATATAACATCGAGATTTGGTGGACTGAACAGCCTGGTGGTGGGGGGAACTGTGGACTAGTGGGGCAGTAGTGGGTGGGGCAGGGTTGATAAGCAGAACGGCTACAGTCATGGTTTGGTGACGTAGTTGGCGATGGTCCAGCTCTGAAGGGCTGTTAGCAGTGGGGAGAGCTGTTGTCGTTGGTGTCTTTGACTGCTTCCATCCAGCAAGCACCGTTCGTGAGCACGAGAAAGCACAAGGGTCCCAAGTTCGTGTCCTGTGGGACACCACAAGGTGAGGCGTGAGGAGGTTACTGGATACAGGCGACTCCTTGAAAGCATACAACCTGACGAAGGTCACTGAGGAAGTGTGCAGGTCTTGCGTTTCACAGGGTTGTGATGGATGATGTTTGTGTAAGTCCCTGTTACATACAATTGTGTGTGTGTGTGTGTGTATATATATGTGTGGTATTGACGAGGCTATGAGAGCCAGTAGCTCCGTGTGATGTATTCTTGAGAATAGTGAAGAATATGTGGGAAGGTGGGGAAAATATGTAGGAAAGAATGAAGAATATGTAAGAAAGGGACAAAAAATATGTAGAAAAGATGTAATAACAGGAAGAAGAACTCAAAAGGAAAATGAAAGTAAGTGTGAAGAGGAGGACGAGGAAGTGAAGCAGGTG
>JAUUDY010212325.1:0-12714 GCA_032361765.1 Panulirus inflatus
ATTCCACCCACACACATGTTAAAGAGCCATGGTGACATCATCTCACATCCACATCTAAACCAAAACTTTTGCTCAACCTCCATCCACTCTTACACAAACATTTGCTACTCTATAGAAGGTTTTCACACCATCCAACAGCTGTCCCCCTATCCCATATATCCTTAATACATCCTATAAAGCATTCCATTCGACTCTTGTCATATGCTTTCTCCAGATCTATAAAAGCTGCATACAGCTTCTTACCTTTGGCAAGAAACAAAACAATAAGAAAACAAACTCAAATCAACTACCTACTGAATGGCATATATTAGTCTCCCTAACACATTATATATAATCTCTTGATCAATCACAACTGTAAATTAACGTTCATGTAATGAGCAGTAAATAAACCATAAAATGTGAGAGATAGTGTACAAGATGGAAAATGTGATTAATTTCTTTTTCTTTACATTGGTGGACATATTAGGGCCCTTAGCAATTTATGGCCATAATGGGAACCCCACTAACACATTTTCAAAAGCAATGAAGTTTAAAATGACAAAAGCCATGTCCTGAATGGAAGCCACAATCCAAAAAAAATCATCTCCCTCACAGAATGAGTATATGTATATCTAAACCTCAAACATTAACACTGAAGCCATACGAACATGATAGGATCTTATGCTAATGATAAAAATAATGTTAATCCTACATCATCTCACATAACATCATGTTACCTGTCACAATCTGGACCATGTCTTGCTATTATGAGTTTGAGTCTCGCTAGCCCTCCAACAGGAACTCGTGCCGATCCTGTGGTGAACTGAAGCAGCCGTTTCTTGTCCTCAGTACTCATGTCATGTACTAGCTCCCAAAATGCTTGTACAATTGCTGTCTCACTAGTATAACCACCGTCATATTCAGCAGACTTCATTAGCTCCAAGAAATCATAATGCTGAAATGATAGGCATTCTATATTCTCCCCCGACCCATTCTGAGAGGGTCAAAATACCACTTTGAATAAAAAAATCCTCAAAACTTAATTGAAAACTCAACCAGCCAGGGGAAAATCAAGAGATGGAATGCAAATCTTTTTATATCAAATCAGGACACATGGATTGAACTATGAATGAAAAAACTATGAAAGTGCATATAACTATGATTCCAGATGTTTTCAAGATTACAATTATACTTTTGATACATGAATCACTTATAAACAGTTCAAATTATCATAAGGGTTCATGTATTTCCATATCACATTAACATGTTCAGTTTTACATTAATAAAGGTAGTTTTTCCATGTCACTGACACAACCAAATAAGTGCTGGGGACTTCATTACTTTGGGAGGGTCAAAATAACATTTCAAACCAAAAATCTTCAAAATTTAGCAGAAATATCTAAAGGTGAAGGAAAGACCTGTGAGGATATGCCATGTTTGTTTACAAATCCAGATGCACGGACAGACAAACTATGAATCAAAACAAACTCTGTGTGCATTACTATAATTCCAACTGTTTTTCAGTGATTCATATATCAAAATGTTTTGGTAATGCATTTATTTACTAAGAAATGGCAGTGCTGTCAACATCAACCTGACTGTTGTAGCTGGTAATCTCATGAACTTTTATAAAATTCCTGTTATGAAAAATTATCGATGAATCACACTGATTATAACAAAAGATCTATATACAAGATAAAACATAATGATCATTAGTAATCAGTTTTTCAGTGGTGCTAAAATAAATGATAAAACATGCAAAATGGGATATCACTTGACACTCAGGCCTTACTCTGCACTTTTTAGCATGTTGTACTAGAACATCTACAAAACTTCTACACACTATTTGTTAAAGTAAGGGGTAAAATACACTTCTGAACCAATTCTTTTCAGTCTTTTATGGATATCTTTAATATGTTAATTATATATTTCAAGCAATTTGAAAATGTGAAGTTTACAGGGAATGGAGCTGTTGGGTACTGAAAGACTTTCCAAACAATTCTCAGACTGCAAACAATTCTCAGAGCAAGATAATAGATGGATGGTTCAGACCATCCCCTTCTTTGAAATAAGCTTTCCTAATGCATGTTTCCACTAAGAAGAGAAGTTTTGTTTCTTCAGTAAAAACAGATCAAACAAGCAAGTACAGGTGCAAGTTTAAAGGCACACTTTTTCAAAACACATGAAGGGATGCTAACTAGTCAAATCACCTTGCCCAATTACAGAGAGAAGTGGCTTTTGAACCATGAAAAAAAAGGAATTATCTGAAGGTGCATAACAAGAGATGTAATTAGGGATGAAGCATTGTTCGTCATTTAGGATGGCGTTTGAGAAGTAAACAGAACTAAAAAGAGTCACACTGTCATAAAGAAAGACAGCTACAGCAGCACTAAAATGGAAAAGCAAAGGAAAGGTGTATACAAGAAGCTATTTTAGATACTTTTAGCTAAAGAACAGAAAGACATATGACAACTAATGGATTTACATTAGAAATACTTCCTATCTTGTAGGAATGCAACAGCAACAAAAAAAATAACTACAAAAGGGCACAGGTCTCATACTGGCATCCTCGATATATCTACATCTAATTTCCAGTATATGGAAAAAGTTTAGGCTGCAGTGTTTGGAAACATATTTTGCCTCGAGAGCAGTGGTGGCCATTCAAGAAATGGTCCTTACATGAAGTCAACTGCACCCAGTTTATGACGACCTCAAAATTAAGTCAACTGCTCCCACTTTAGGAGTACATCAAAGGAAGTCTAATGCTTTCTTAAGCTTATAAAGCCAATAAAAGCTAATTCTGACTTTCTGAAAGAGCAGCTTGAGGAAGATGGTTAGTAAAGAGACATTTATTTGAGTGTGATCAGATGAACCAATCTGGGGTGATACTGTGTGGCTACAGCATGTACGATTAGATGTGAAAACACATCTAAAGTGATGGAAGAATGGTTGTGACAGTCTGGAATATGGGTGGATTAGGTGATAATTTGCTCCATACCATTACAAAGAAGGGTGTAAAAGCTTCAGTTCCCCACCCCCAATCCTAAACCAACTAAGTGGGAGGGTTTCAACAATTCCCTATGGTGTACTTTGAAATCTCTGAAGCATAGGGCCTAAGCTTGAGGTCAAGAGGTTGTCAAGGGATTATGGTAGAAATTTTGGTGGTTAAAGAAAGTTGCAAAGTCTACAGAGTCAGAAGAGCAGGAGACAAAACAGGAAAACTATGGTAATCTTAAGCTAGACATGTTTAAAATTTGAAGAGACAAGGTCTAGATCTATGAGGCATCTACCGGGTGTGCTGGTGTTTGAATAAGCACAGACTTCTCCAATGATGCAGAATCATGAGTGGTTACTGTTAAATCTAAGACCTTTATAAATCAAAAGCATAATAAATGTGATAACATTATCAATATTTAACATGTTTGAGAGATATGAAAGAATACCTGAGAACCACAAACAAGGAGTTCCAATTCTTCAGGTCTGAAGAGATTAGCCAATGGAGAGTCATCAGTTACCATGTTGAACCCACTTCGAAATGCACGAAACTGTCGTTCTACCATTTTGTTTAACAAAAAGTCTGCATACAATTCAACGAATTCCTGAAAAAATTATGCACATGACAAACATGAATATAGATACATATAAAGATTTTATTTTCATACATACTCACTATTTTCCACATAAGCGAGGTAGCATTCAAGAACAGATGGTTGAGCCTTAGTGGGGAAACTCCTCACTTGGCCCCCATCCATGTTCCTTCTTTAGGAAAAATAAAACAGGAGTTCCAACCAACTGGAACAGGAATCAAGATATAGATAGAATGATAGGATTTCCAGCCCCTGCTCCTACTCCTTTTAGTAACCTTCTACAACACGCAGGGAATACATAGGAAGTATCCTTTCTCCCCTTTCTCCAGGGATAACTTATAAAGATATCATATACAACTTTCCCAATTTTCTATTATCAGCGTTAGGAATACGTCCTTGGATGTTAATATAAAATTGCCATTGCAAAATTCCATATTCCTAGGTACCACATTTCTTACAACACTAATATTTCATCAATTATTGCTATCAAAGAATCAAATATATAAATGTAAATTATTAAATGACAATAACCATATTTTCAATGCATGAGATTATAATGCAACTTATAGGTGTGCATTCATTTTACAAAACTTAACTTTCACCTGTCATCCCTTGGGAAAGGGGAAAAGAAAAAGAATACTACCCACATACCTCCTCCATGACATAAAAGGGGACAAAGATGGACATGTGTGGGGAATGATACATCTTTCCCTCCTAAACTATCACTATCTAAATGCTGGAACAGAAGAAAGAATCCAGTACAAATTTTCCCTCACAGGCTGATTCAGTTGTCTGTTCCAAACATTTCCTAGCTCATGAGAGAAAAGGTATGTATCAAAAGAAAAATATAATTCCACCTATGAAACAAATTTCAAAGAACTTTGTCATTTCAATGTATCAAAAAATTCTCTATATCTAATAGTTTTTACTTTATCTGAAAACTTCAAATATTCATGTATAAAATAAGAACAGCTAATGTTCTACTTGATATATTCATTTGCCACACCAGTAGTATTAATTTCTCAAAGAAAGAACCAGGAGGGGATCTTTCCTCAAAGGCCACGTCATCTCCCAATGCTCAAGCAAGAAAGGTTACCAGGCAACAATGATTTTATACTTTTTTTTCATACCTATTCCCAGGTTTTCTATTACTACCTAACTTCCCTCCTTACCACAGCAAGGCAACATCAGCAATAAACAAACATTTACACACATCGAATCTCTTGCTGTCAAGTATAAGCCCCAAGACTAACAGTACTATATGGTTTTCCCTTACCACTTCATACAATCCGGTTCTGCCTATTACCACAGTGCCACTGTCCACATCCCACTTCAATCCCATTCTTTTTGTCTATTGTACATTTCTTATCCCCTGAAAGTTCAAGCTCTGATTCTCCAAAGTCTCCTTTACTCCATCCTTCCATCTCCTCCTTAGTCTCCCCATATCCCTCATTCTGTCTGCTTCTAAAACATAAGTCTTCTTTTTCAGTCCTCTTCACTCATCCTCCCAACAGGCCAAAACCAATTCAGCAAAGCCTGATTGGCTCTTCCAATCAAAAACTGCTCATTATCATAACTATTTGACAGTCATTTCTTACACAAGCAAACTACTTCATGCATCATATCATTCTCTGGCATTTCATTTCCACCATAACCACCCTCTTACTTTCCTTTGCAATCAAAGATAAAGTCTTGCAACCACAAAACACTGTTAAAACTGCAAACCCATCTCTTACATTTACTATCTCTTGATATACCTTTATTACTTTCTCAATTGCAGACCTCTCACTCCTAATTGTTTACTATGAAACAATAATACTTATCGCGGGAGACAGCATCAAAGTATAATAAAAAATAAAATAAATAATAATACTTATAAAAAAAGAACTATGGTATGCTCTAAGAAGATGCTACATGTTACCTATATATGAAATATACTCCATAAATGCATCTAGTGTGCTTCTTCTATTCCAATTCACCTTCCTTTACCCTACACCCACATGATGTGATCCATGACATCTAGGCAGATAAAACATTATGAGCACTGCAAAAAGTATACTGCAATCTATAAAAGGCAATGAAATTTCAATATGTGTGCTACTTATCTATCAAGTGCTTCAGTGGGAACATGGCTAAAGAAAAAACATGTGAAATGAAGCTTTCTCCCAAAGCAACATTCTCCTGTTAGCCAAGGCCAACCAGTTCCCCATCTTTCACAACTAATTCAAGCTTGTTTGTTCATGGTGTCTAGTGCACAATATTTCGGTTCCAAGTTAAGGAAGCCATGCACATTGATAGTCAAGAACCTGGGATCTGGAATGACTGTGGATAGCCCCTTACATTTGCTAGACCAGGCTTATAAACTAATGGCAAGCTAGACTTGCTCCCTCTTCTCACAAACCCTTTATGACCTCTCTAACTCTTGCTTTATTTTCATTTAACATGCAAGGCTTCACACTTCACTTATCTGTTATGTTTATTCTTCTTCAACAACATGCATAAATTAAACCCTTTTTAACGAAGAGTAGATTCCCTGTTATCATTACAAGTAGTAACTGATTGAAACAGGGTCAGTAGTTTTTACGTTATTTAACTTGTACTGACAATCACAGACTAAAATATTGCCTAGAGTTAAATTCTGAGACAATAAAATAGAGAAAATACAAATATATATCTAGCATGAGAGAGTGATGGTTCTGAGAGCACTGACAGAGGGGTGGAAAGAGATACTGTTATCCAGGTGGGCAAAAATGGGTATGTTTGAGGGTTCCAACAATGTTATATGGATGCGAGGTGTGGGCTATATACAAGGACATGTGGAAGAGGGAGGATATATGAGAAATGAAATGTTTAAGGACAATATGAGGTTTGGACATAGAAAGAGAATGAGTGAAGTGAGGACAGGTTGACAAAAAGGATACAAGAGTCAGAAGTGGCAGTAATAAAGAGAATGGTGAAACAAACTGGATATAAAAGGATTGAGTAAAAAAGATTTTGAGTGTTCATGGGCTGAACAAGCAGGAGAGTGAGAGATGCACATGGGACAGAAAGAACTGGAATGATGTGGTGCATGAAGGTCATTGTGCTGTCAGTAGTGAGCATGGGATAGAGTGAACTGGAATGATGAGGTATATAAGGGTCATTGTGCTATCAATGGACTGAAACAAGGCATGTGAAGCGGCCAAGGGAAACCATGGAAAGGTCCGTGGAGTCTGGTTATGAACAGGATGCTGTGGTTTTGTTGTATTACACATGACAGCTTGAGAATGGGTGTGAACAAATGCAGCCTTTCTTCATCTGTTCCTAGTGCTACCTCACTAATGCAGGAAATAGTGATAAAGTATAAAAAAAAAAAAATGAGATCATAAGCTTAAACAGGTGTACTTTAACGTATGCTCCACAACAGAAAAACAAACCAGCATACATGCTTGCTCGTTTGGCTGACAAGGATGTTGTCTCCATCTGTCTTGAGATCATGTGTAAGGCTAGTACCAAATACATCTTGATAACCAACACGGAAGGTCTGCATAAAAACATCTTCCATATCATCTCCCTCATAATCTAGAAGTTCAAGAAGACTTCTGTACATTGTCTGAAATAAAGGTAAACATATATTAAAAATCAAAACCATAATTTTTCTCTCAGCATTCAGCACATGTTAGTCTTAATTAAATACGAATCCTATGGAGAATAATAACTAAAGCAAATAGGGAATTGCAGTTATTCAAGTTGAGTTCCAACTTAAATCAACTTAATTCAGTTTCATAAATATAGTTACTGCCACCTGAGCTATAAAGAGCATGCATGATAAATCGATTTTAGTCAGGTGCTTGCTGCCAACTAGTACATGCAAGTTTAATTCTAAGAATGAGGCCTCTAAATACAAGCATAAATGTGGTACTACCACTGACCAAACTCATTTTCTTCCACACATGTAAAAGGTGAATGTCGTAAATTATCGTAAAATATAATGAATATTATTTCAACAATTCTGTAAAAAGGATATGAAGAATGACTAAAAATCAATGGTCCTTATAACATAAAAGTCTCAACAAGATCAATACATCTATCACAATACAATACTAGATTCATGTATTGAATTGTCCAATGACATATCTTTAGGTACAAAAACTTATAATCAAAGGTAAACAACTGATATATCCAATATCTTCACATATAAACAAAATATAACCAAATAAGTGAAAAAACATATTTTTCAATAACAGAGCTTTAGGTATAAAAATCATAACCAATTTAAGGTAAATAAGAGATTTGTAAGGTTTGAATATCAATATCATAATTATATTTCATCAGCTTTAGCATTTTCTTTTACCAATCAGCATCTGAGCTTTTTAACTCCATGTAAGAGCCAAACATGGGAGAGGGAAATAATCAAAAGTCTGATGATATTAAAGCTGGTCAACAAACTGGTTCACAAAAATTCAGATGTAGACATATATTCTTCAAAGACAACAGACTTATTTCTTGCTTCAATTTTCTTACTCACATGACAGCTGTTTATTTTTCTTTTTTTTTTCAATGAAACCAGAATAAGCCAGAATTCAAGATGCAACTAAACAAGTCCAATGGGGTGATGATACCCCAGAGAAAAACAGATCCAGCTATGCCAGACAAGGTCACATGCCAAGGAAACATCCTCTAGCAATCAGAAAATGAGTCTGATGGTATTCCAAGAAAGTGAATGACTACTAACAACAATATAGGAAGCAAGTTTTTCAATGGATAAGAATGAACAGTGATGACAGGGTTAAAACTCATGCCTAAAAGGTGTTCTATAACTGAAATATTGCCTACTGGTGCTGGGGTACACTGTAGTACCAAAACCCATGAATACCAAACCACCTCAAAGTATTATGTTTCACTCCACAATTCATTCCCTTTGCATTTCTTGCCATACCAAATCTCTTATACACCCCCTGATTTCTTTCTTCATTCCATCTCATCATACCACATGCCCCTCTAAAATAACATTTCTACAGCCTAGATTCTTAACCTCTGTGATTCATCTAATGCCCTCCTTGCATTCTCCCTGATTCATCTTCTTCCTTGCAAACACTTTTACCTCTCCATTCTTTCTTAGGACATATCTCCACTCCTTCCTAATCCTCACCTGCGCAAGAAATGCAAAATGGTCAAAATCTCTAACGAATCCTCTCACATCCAGCAACAAACTTTCTTACTTTTCATCCACTGCCACAAAAGCAATCAAACATTTTTGTTCTCTTCAACCATTTTTCATCCATGGACATCTGTGTCATCTTGTGCTGAAAAACTGGAGAGGACTTTTGCATTTTCCTTGTCAGAATGTTGTTACATCAAATCATTTCAGCAAAGACAATAATTAACATTATATGTAAGGACTACCTTCAGTGGTGTTCTGTTCATCAACCACCATAAAAAATACATTATTTTAAGAATTATCTGCACCAAACATCACTTACATCATACAACTGGGCCAGATGATAACTGTATAGTTTGCTATGAAAAAACTTGTACTGCAAAGAAAAAGTAACTTTGAAATCCTTTAGTTAGTTCTCATAAGCTGAAGTATAACTAGCAAATGAATGCAAAAAAAAGTTCCAATTAAACTCAAAGAATTAGTATGAAAAATCTAATCATCATAGTTTGCCATACTTAATTACTATGAACTCATTAAAACTCATCAATAATAAACTGCAAAAGTTGTCACTTACACCTGATGGCTGTCTACAATTAAACACCAATGCCATATACTATTTTCAAATAAGAAAAGTAAGTGATACATGAAGAGAATTCCATATGTAAATCCAGAAGACTAACTCCTCTTACACCCCATTTAATTACGATATTCACCAAAAATTCTCCAACTCCCTAAATTCAAATCATAAAATGCCACAATAAACTCTCTTAACAAAATATACACCTCAGCCATATGTGTAACCCACTTAAACTTTCAACTCATTAACTGCATTTTTCCAGACAAGTGATTCCATTTACCCATCACACACATATACACACATATATACACACACACACACTGTAACATCTTACTTTGCTCTATTCCCCTCCTCTCATTTCCTCATACCATACCTTCCATTTAAATCAACTGGCATCCATCCATAACAGATACTCAAGAATGTACATAAATTCAACACAAGATTACACATGAGAAGCCAAGGAACGCTGGAAAACTAAAACAAACTCCATCATTTATTCATTAAATGGCAGCAAAGGAAAATCATCCACTAATTCCTTGTAGGTATCAGGTGATATGGAATATGTAGAATACCTTCAGGACTCCAAATCATAATCATCCATTAGGCACAAACCAAGCTCACAGGACCAGTATTGGGACTTTAGATATCACCTCAAAAACTGTGCTAAATACCAAATTGGTATACCTTGAAGTAAAACACAAAGTCATATATCAAGTCTGATCCCATATAAATTATCTAAAGTAACATACCACAAGTAACCCTTAAAGCACAAAAGCTATGAAGTGAAGAATAACCATCAGTAGAACCTGGAATACACAGCAAAATTCTCGAAACTAGTGGCCTTCATGGTAATGATCACAAACATACTTAGAAATGAGAAATCAGGCAGCACTGATAAGTTCTTGTTCCAGAAAATCATAGAAAACTCAACATCAGATAATTATTTTACGCATAAAATGAATCAGTGTGGCCTTGATGGTAATGGTCACAGACATACCTAGAACTAAAAATCTGGTAGCACTGATAAGTTCTTGTTCCAGAAAATTATACAATACTCTATATGAGGTAGTTAATACACATTAAATAAATCATCAAAACATCTACAGACTATTAATGCTGATGACAACAGTAAGAGATCTCTTCATTTACATTTAATTGGTGGGGTAAGCATGGAGGTTTGTGGTAGGTAACAGCCTAAACCCATGCAAAGAAAACATTAGCCAAAGGCATGAGACCCATATGTACGTAACCAACGAGAGTCAAACAATTCAAAAGTTTCATTTCCAGAACCTGCTCTCCCACTAACAGATCCTTAACTACCAAACTACATACCATATGCTGAGTTATAAATAAACTATCAACTGCCCACACAGATTGGCCAAAGCTGGTATACCCCAAAAGGCTTGACCGATCATCCTTCATGCTTTCAATCATGCATGCATAGGTTGGCTGTAATCAACTTACTGACTCTGCATAAAAAGTGCAGAAAAAATCTATAAAACTATTTTTTCTAACCACTATCTCAGGAAGCTTCATACTAACTACATGTACAAAAACCATGATCGGAAGCCACCAAGAAGCTCATCAATTTCTGCCAGAGCAAGTCTATATAATTGTACTATTACTGCTGCTTGCTAGAAAAAGTGATGGAAGTCCAACTGCACCCCTCCATTAATAGCTCTGTTAGAGATTGGTTTACTTGCTGTTGCAAGCTATCTCTCTTGTCAAATCACTGACCTGCAGTCAAATCCATCTCAAATGGCAAATGATTCTTCACTGAAGCTTCACCTTAGCATTCACAAGAAGAATGCTTCGCACTCTCTGAAGATCCATCACTAGAACAAACAATTAAGGTTCTTAGCTACACTGGACCAATGATGTGGACTAATCTTGTGTCCATCATCAGCTGTATTCTACAAGTATATGCAGAACAACAATATATTTGCCTCCTTTCACAGCTTGAAGATACTTGAATCAATATGAGTGAAACTAAACAAGAACAGTCTAATGCCTATGAGGAAGAGACCCTAAAAGCGCAGCCATATTTTGGTAGGCTTTGACAAAAAGACAGAGGTCTGTTTATACATTAAAGAGGTGACTGACAAATATTCTCTGTGATGGTTTTGCAGATCATCATACTTATTTGTCCTTAAATGCAAATCTTAGTCCAAAACAATGAATGAAAAAGTTAGTCAAATAACAGCAATCTTATATCACTGTTAATTAAAAAAAAATTATATGCAAGCATGAAAGGAACATGGTAATTATTGTAGTACGAAAATTTTCAGAAATAACCTCCATGGAGATATGATTTATTACTCTTGCATAAACTCCAGCTTTCTCCATAAGCCCTCATAAATTGAAGACGAAAAAGAATACAAATTTTGTATGTAAATCTACTATTTTTGAGTCCATCCCTATTCACTTATGGGAGAATCAATAACTGCAAGCCATTCAGTTCAATCACAATGATCTTCAAATTATGTTCTGTACGCTAAAGAGAATAGAGGCTTCAGAAATATAATGCTTCTGAAATTTTCACTTCGTCCACCTAGGTGACAGTCAAGCATCTCCTTTTATCTCTTCATTCTGGAGCACAAAGCACCTCTGTACAAACATAATATCTCTGGCATCCTCATCAGAAAAACCTCCGACCCTTGGCATTGTAACTGTACATCTCTTTTATAATCTACCTCTTCTTCTTATACCCCCAATTGTACTAAGATATATCTCCTTCACTAACTTGTCTGTCATGCATCCTATATGGCCATACCACATCAAAAGGCTCTCAACCATGCATTTCTGCAGACTTCTTCAAACACATTTCTGTCTTCCCTCTATCTATTCTCATAACTCTAGATAAATTAAGAAAATTAATCACCAGTTAAATTAAGCAAATTATCTATCACTACAGCTTTTCACTATATAAGGTAGTTTAATTTGCTAATAATACATTTATCTGGATTACCTACATACATTCCATTCCATAAGTTCCTGCCATATCTTGCAATTTGCCACAGCATTTAGTGTGATATATAAATTACTGAACTAATCACCATAGGTTTTATGTTATACAAGGGGACACAGTGAATACAGTCCCTCACTAACAAACAATAAGCACATAAGTTGATCATGCCAGTGTTAATCACAAGGATCAGAGCAGCATGAGTGCATTGATATGATATGCCTTTCCTCGGGTTAGCCACAATTGTGATCATGGAATCTTTTTTGTCTAGCAAGTGTCACTCAAGTCCAAACTATTGGTCCATAAACTTCACTATGAAATATCTACAATATTTCCACAGTCATCATTCTGAACTTTCACAGATACATTTACTCATAAAAAGCCAAAGTATGTATGTGAGAAATACTTAGAAAAGCAAAAGGATTTGTATGTAGCATTTATGGATCTGGAGAAGGCATATGATAGA
>JAUUDY010212435.1:0-12713 GCA_032361765.1 Panulirus inflatus
GACCTTGAAAACCACTGAAACTGCTAGAAAAGACTTTTGCAAACTACTAAAGGGACTTAACTCACAAAAGCTACTGGTCCTGAAGAAGTCTCTCTGTAAGTGCTAATGAAGTGTGCATTCATACAAGAGGCTTCTCCATGACAAAACTATGTAACAGTGTACAGTGGAGCTGTCTGTGACACAACCTGGCTAGCAGAAATGCAGCCATGGAGATGGAAACTTACCTCAAAGTGCAGCAATTCTGCTGACTACCCAGTTTCAGATTTTCAACTCGTGACTGGAGAGCCTCTGGCAGTCAATGACTTGCATGATGGTTTGTCACTTCATTGTGTTAGTGTGGTTTCCCTCTGATAGTCATCTATTTACCATTACTGACTGATCACTTAAGGCACAACTCTACTGACTCTGGTCATCCAAAAAAATCTGACACTACTCCCCAAACTCATGGCACAAAAGACAGATTGCATTTTCCCCTATCACAACATCCAGTTTAAGATATTCTTAATTTTCTATATTTTGTTGTAAATAATGTGAAAGGGATATTCTGATGACTGCCTTTACTTATGCAGGATCAATTTTTTTTTCTATTCTAATCACTTTTCATTTTCATAGTTTCTCAGCATTAGACATGGTTAATATATTCTATATCTTAAAGTATTTACATACATAAAACAATAGCACAATAAAAACAAAAAATCATGCAATAAACTGTGTTTAATAAATGACAAAAAATCTAATTCAAGACATATCTCTATCACTGTTTTAAGGAAATTGGTAGAAGTTTAGAACCTTTGAGATGAAGTGAAGAACATGGACACTTCAATAATTATATAAAAAATAATAACAAATAAGTTCATTACCTCATCATCTGTGACAAGAGTTTTTTTTATGACTTTCATAGCATAAATCCTTTTAGTTTTCTTTAGCTCAACCATTAAAACTTTGGCATAAGATCCACGGCCAATTACACGAATGAGTTCAAAGTCTTCCAAGCAGTACTGTCCTGCCTGGCCAGCTGGAGATAAAGGTTCACTACTCTGCCCTGTAAGATATCAATTAACTTAAGTGTCTTAAAGTAAATAAGCATTAATCAAGTAAATGATAAGTCTGATAAATCTGCAAGTAAATTTTTCTCAAGAAAATGGGTTTACATGAGGTTCTATGAACTGTCTATATCCCTCAAAAATGGAATGAATCAATGGACAAGCTATTTCCAGCATCAAAATCAGAAATGCATATACATAAAACATACATATAAAGTAAAAAAAAATGCTATACTGAATTTCTCAACAGACATAAAATATACTTTAATAAGAGTAATAAAACAATTACCAAAAAAGGATTTTGTATCTTAGTATGCCCACAGAGTGTTTACTCTGAATAATAATGCAAATGAAGGTTTGAAGAATGAAAAACCACTTCTCTACCACAGGGAGAGCTTTATGAACATCTATGAGAGCACTTAATATGAGATGTATCCATGAGGATTCACCTACAGCCACCATAAATCTGGCATATGTTTTTGCACTATGACTTCATGCCCATACAGAGACCTGCTTTGCCCAGGCCTACAATGTCCAGGCACAAACAAAGGCGAGGCAGCATGAATCAGCTACTGACCAATAATTATACAATGATGAACAGTATCTGTGCCTTAGGCACTTTTAGAATCAGAAAATGCCTTGGAAAAAAAAACAAACAAACAGATGTTCATATCACTCTACCTATCATAAAAAAAAGTTCATGAGAGCATGACCACATACAGGAGGAGGAATGTAAGACTTAAGGGACAAATCTATAAAAAAGCTCACTCTTATCGACAATTTGTCCCCTAATTTAAACCATCCTTTTCTAAAGTCAGTGTACTCAAAGCATGAAAATGGAGATTGACAAAAAAAAAGTATCATAAATAAATAAATAAATAAATAATGAGCTGGAGTCCAGCTTAGGGTGATCCTAAAAAACTTGAAGAGCTTTACTAAGACTGATACAATACAATAAATTCTGATTAGACATAAATCACGTGGCAAAAAATTATGCTGCCCTTATCTAAATGAAGTGAAATTTTGGTTGGCTCATAAATGTTTAATTGTGAACAAATCAAGAAAAGACCTGAGTGATACAGATGGTCAGTATATGTATGTGGAATTCTTATGTGCATAAAAGACTGAACAATGATAAGGTGTAGAGAAGACAACTCAATGTGTCATGTACTATATAAACAGAATTACTGACACATGCACACAACTCCCAACTAAAGGAATGTATTTAATGTAGATAGTTAAGTATCAAAGGGCTTAGAATAATGAACAATTTAAAAAGGTCTGGATGAGACTAAATAATGTGCTGAAAAAGTCTCATTCCTGGAATCCTAAGCAATAAAATAATTTCTGAACTATAATAATCATACAAAAATTAAGTAAAATGCTTACCTGTGATGGCTGGCATCTCCACTGGAGTTTCTTCTGTTATCCCGGGGTCTGAAAAATTTATTTGAATACAGAAGTTTAATACAACTGGACTCGAGCAGTTACCAGAATAATGAACATAACTTACTAAACATAAAGTACCAAATGTCCCAAGCACACTTTTGTAATGGTGGGATATAATACCTTAATGACGTAACACAACCAAAATGCATTCTCACTATTATTTCAAACCTCTGTTTCATATGATCATTCATTTAAACATACACATTGCTTCCATCATCAACAAAGTTAACTTGCACAATGTGTTTCCAGGGTCCATCAATATGTTTAGCACGTGGTGCTACACACCTACCACTGTTCTTGCTCTCTGAACTTGTACTAGTACAGCTACTTGCTTTTTTTTTTAGTTACTAGTGTGATAATTTTATATAATCTGTCATCCCATAAAACGACAACCAAAAGCATGCATTTGATAGTAGTAGGTATACTTAGGCAACATGAAACCCTCTTGTGCTTACCACAATGTGGAGAAAGTTGAAATCTTACAGAAATTAGTTTCAATTGTGAAGAACACCTTTGGATTCTTCATTGAAGCTAACATGATACATGCATATAATACAAAAAGCGCACGTTTAGAAACCCTGACCCACAGATTGTAGTCTACATACTTTACACAGAATATACAGCTAGCATAAAACAAAATGATTTAATGCTGTATTATTCACTAAATAATGTTATCAAAATTACTGCAAAGCATTATTCCTCATATCAGCATGATAATTAAGCTTTTGATTATCATTACTACCCGAGACTTATAAAGCATAAGGATAAGAGGAGCTGACCAAATATGCATCTTGGCATGTCTGAGATGAGGAGTGGTGGAACTCTGTGAATGAGAACTAAGTGCACCTGAACTTTAGCAAACATTTTTCACATATACAACAAATCTTCTTTTACAACAACAATTAAATGTAGATTTATAGTTATACACAAACAGAAGCAAAGGTTTCTCACAAGAACTTTCAACTGGAATGAAACATGCTAAAGTGGCAGTACTTTCTTAAATCTCACACAAGCAAATTTCAATGCCTATCTATCTATCTACATCTCCGATGCCCGACCCCTACAGAACTCCCATCGAAGGGATAGCCATGGCAAATGAGTCTCCACTTACCCTGTCCTTGCATGCCTCTCTCATACACCATTCCACACATTCTTCCACCATTTTTCTCCCTCTACTCTTCCACTCTATTTCCACATGTTCTGGGTGGTCTTTCTCTCACACAAATCCCTTTTACTGTGCCATAATACACTCTCCTTGGAAACTCCCTGAACTACATTTATTCCAATTCCAATTGCCCAAAACCACCTCAAAGTTTTACATTTCACCAACTCTACCTCTCTACAATTCATTACCGTTGCATTCCCTGCCATACCACATCTCTCATATCTACAGAGTGGATGAATAGCTGGGTTGATTGTGGAGCGCCTGCCACAACCAGGATACGAAACAATGACCTTGACTCTAGGCAGCCTGTTAGTGCGTTACAGTCATGAATGTTAACCCTTACATCTCTCACTTTCCCTTCCCACTCTAATGCTCATTCCACCTCTTGAACTGAACGTATCTCCTCCACAAATGGGCGCAAACCTGTGCAGCATCTCAGAATGGAGAAGCAGTAACTGGTATAATTTAACATCCAAAATGCAATTTCTACCAACATTCATCTCTAAACACCTGTTCCCCTGAGTTCACTTTCACAGTACCATAATTCAGCCTTGCAATAACATTAGCATGCTGAAAATAGCCACATCCTTTAACGAATCATAGAAACCCAATATTACCAACATCACAAAGTCTGCTTCCCAAAAGTTACGAGTGTTGTAAAGGTGCCATAATTGGCTTTCTTGTTGGTAGCTATTTCATAGATATGGTTGTTTTATTTACCACAGTATGGAGTCCTGTTCACATTTTTGGGGTAGCTCCTCCCACTCTTTTCTACAAACATATGTGAAATCAAAAGCCTTCCATCTCATTAATTCTGCAGGCATCACTTTCTCCAACAACCCCTTTCTGTCCACTGTGAGATTTTTATTATTAATGATAGAAAATAAATCTAATTTGATACTTGCACAAGGCAGGAAATGTAATTTTAGCAAATTTCAACACTGTTGGCCAATTCTTTAATTTGTCTATTAATCTACTTTTGCCCATACTTTTATGCTAAAGGATCCCTTTTAAGGGCTCCTGCTATGATCAAAAGGCCAGCTACATCCACTGAGTGAGGCCAAAGGTTATGAAAAGTGGTTATGTTATGTGTACATTTTTGAGGCTGAATGTAGGACAACTGAAGAGTATGTGAAGTGTCTTTAGTGTGGAAACTGCATCTTACTTGAGAAGGGTCTTGTGATGCGCTGAATCGGTATTTGAAGTACCGGAAAGATGGGGGATCTCCAGTATGTAGATGAGAAAAGATAACTCGTACATGCTTGGGGAGTGTCTTTTCAGAGGCATGTCTGGTGGAGTGATGTTAAGTTAGGTTTGGAAGGAAGAAGATCTGAGAATATAAATTGTTGGAGTGTGAAACAGGATTAAGTCTCATTTCTTCCTGGAGATGGGCAGTCACTTTTGGAGTGGTTTGGATAAGGAGGGTCTAAGGGTGTTGCAAAAAACTGCATGCTGACTATACTGAGGTGGGACTGTACTGGTTTTTCATTTTCAATGTACAAGTGATGAATGTTTGTAGTTGCTAGTGGGCCAGTGAACACTCGGTGCTTTTATTTGTGTGGTTTTTTAGTTTAATCATCTATGCTTCTGATAGGGTGGATGAACTGGCAGGTGAGGCACAGTTCTAGGTGGAGCAGTTGAACTTCATGTAGGGAATGCTAAGGAA
Source organism: Panulirus inflatus (assembly GCA_032361765.1). NCBI lineage: Eukaryota > Metazoa > Arthropoda > Malacostraca > Decapoda > Palinuridae > Panulirus > Panulirus inflatus. The sequence continues at coordinate 5,324 of JAUUDY010212435.1, forward strand.
TTCTTTTGCTGGTCCAAATCTTATAAGGCTAAGCGTTCTGAGGGTGTTTATGGCCTTTACGTTGATGTTTGTGATGTAGAGAGTGAATGTTATGTACGTATTTTATTAGACACCCAGTGCAGTTGAAGTTTCATCATGTGGGAGTGAAGGATCATTCAGAGTCATGAGAGAATGCAAACTGGGATCACTGATTTAAGGGATTAACAGGGTGATGGAAGAGTTTTGACTGAGCTTGTGTTTATCAACGTGATACTAAGTCTATCCTGTCTTTGAAAGGAAGGGTTAGTTGTTTTCATTTGTGTGGAAAACATTTACTGAAGCCCTGCATCTCCCCTAGCCTTGCTCATGCATCCCAACAACCCCTCATCCACAACATGTCACTTTACTCACTAAGTTGGCAACTCTTTCCCAAAGAACAGTTCATAGATACATTATAATTCAACAACCAATATATATGGTGACTGCTATGTACTAACCCTGCCACTCTATCAAAATCTTGACGTGGGTACTCATAAGAAGGTAGTTACTTCACATATCAAGTTTATTGCCAATAACAATGAAAAGCTTACTTATCATGCTAATAAGAAACATAATGCTTAGTTATTATTTTGACAAATCTATTCAACGTACAGTGTAGCCCTAAATAAAGTCTCCTGCTTTTGCACTTCCTATGTATACTACCTATGTATATCAGTCCATATTTCTAAAATTCATAGAGTTCCGAAATCCTAGATATATTTGGTCCTGTTGATTTCAGATTTTCAAATCTTTTATCTCTTTTCCTTAAAATTTTCTTATCTTTAAGAACTTTGTCCAGCACTTAACCAAACACAAAAATTTGGCCAAAACATGCTCTTCCCTCCACAAGTTCACTTTGTATTATGACTACAAGGGGTCCATTATTTCCTTTAACTTAATCTATCAAAATCTACCTTAAACTTTGCCAAGTATGCTTACAACTAGATGCAAGTGACATTATAATTTCTTCTAATGCTAGGTTGAGTAATATTGTATTTCACACTGACTTTTTCCAGTTTCAGAATGACTTAAGATATAATGTTACATCAAGCCCTATATTGAAGTATTATCTAGGTAATCTTTACAGGCTACATACTTTGTTCGTAACACGCAAGTTCTACGAGGATTATAATGTCACTAACCCGAGATCTCTCCAGCAAATTCCTGCATGGCCATCCTGCCATTGGTGCCAGGTCTGGGAAGTGTAGAGGAGTCATGTGATGCAAGAGTGTCTGTAGAGGTGTCCAGATCTGCATTGCAGGGCACTTTTTGGAGTTTGTGGCACTTTTTGTGAACAAGAAGCTTGCACTGAGTGCATTTGAAACCCTGCCGACCCAATCCCCAGATGCGATCCTTGCAGAATTCGCAAAAGGCACGCTGAAAATCCAAGAATCAGTTAGAGAACTGGTTTTAAGAAATAAAAGAAACTAAATTCTACAGAAGTACATAAATAACACATCGAATGAAAACAAATCATAGATAATATATACACTAAGTAAACAGATAAAAAGTCAGTAAACCAGAACTTCTGCTTATCTCTTCCAGGGCAGAATTCAACAAGCCAGAAAATTATACAGATTTTATAAAACTTAAAATAATGTACTGATTAAAACACTTTTCTTTACATACATATATACATATGGTGTGGATGTATGCATCAATGTAAGAAGATGAATACCTAATAACTAAAATTCTATAAATCAACTGAAATTACTGTATTCAAATACAGTGAAAGTTCAATCAATCAACCAACCATACTGGGACCTACTGCAAGTTGCATAACTAGCTAAGTTAGATATCTTCACAACTCAATAATAACTAAAAGATTCAGGCTCTCATTTCCTCCTTGCTGAGGAGGGATACCAAACTGCCCCCTATCACCACCACACCCTCCCTAACCACCGTCATTTCCAACATATCTGGTTATTACATACTTCCTCACCACCACCATGCCCTAGCTAACCAACATACCCTCTATTCCTGACCACCATATCATGAATGGCAGAATGACATTGTTCAATGGTTCTAACCATTCATCCCCAACATTTTCCTTCTTCATGTGTCCCATATAGCCAACACAGCCTTCCTGCTCAACAATACATAAAATCTCTATCCTTCCAAGGAAATGAATGACTTATTAGCAACTGTGTATAGGGGTAAGTCGTTGTGAGTCTTGGCAACTTCCTCAGCATGTCTAAATTGTGTATGGAGTTTAGATGTTGTTCATCTGCAAAGTCCATAGTTTCTGAGAAAACAGAAAAATAACAGGTTTGAATTCTTAGTAAATAAGAAGTGTACTGAAACAAATATTAAAGAAATGAAACTGAAAAATAAATCAATTATGAAATACTGTACTGTAATTGTTTATTTAACTACCAGGATAAAGCTATTTCTTAACTGAATATTAAACACCACAAACTTCCACTTCCTTGTACTGCTTCCTGAAGACCTTTTCAGTGTGCTTGCACTGTTCTACCTGACACTAGAAGGGATGAACTATTTTGTTCTGATACAAGTCAATACTAACGAGAGCAGCCAATGAGAAGTATAGCAAGATACTCAGAATAAACAATCAAAAGTGTCGAGATACTACTAAAAAGCAGTATCTCTAGTGGCCATACAGCTGAAATAACAGGATACCACGGTACCAGGATAATCTGACTATATGTACATGTAATTTTCCTTCTTACTACAGTATCTAGTTACTTATAAGATGATATCAGCCTTTCTTTAAACACTTTCTCATTTTAATCAGGAGTGTTATAGGAAAGAAAATGTCCCTAATTCTTTACCTCTCAAAAAACTGTAATAACCAAAAAATATGACTATAATCACATGAAAAAAGTAACCCTTAACACAAGGGGCTTCTGTGATAACAAATGTCATGGAAGCATTGTACAAATGATGGAAAGGTAGCAGTTGGTAGCCAGCCTCCAACCAGGGATGTACATCACCAATACTACCCTCCTGTGTATCGACAAGGTTAGGGACGGCTGCATACAGAGCTAGCACTTCAGTAGTTGTCAAGGTGCACTTCTTTAACCCAGGTAGCCGTCTTTTCTTTCTGGCCTCACCTACAAGTGGACTGCTGGCATTCTGTCCACAAACATAAAATCTCTCCTTTTCACACATAACACTTGACAACACTTAACTCACACAACTCATTCTTCGTAACTATAGATTTTCCTTTAGTGAACACTGTTCACCAGCCCTACCTTCTGGCAAAATGGTAGGAGCAATAGATTGAAGTAGTATAAAGAAACATTAGGTAGCATTTGGTAGAAATAGTAGGTTGAAACATTACATTTGAACATTGAGTAGAAGTAAACGGTAGGAAAATCAGGAAGGAACCTTTGGAAACACTATGTTTGAGTTGCCCTCTGCCAGTGGCTTGTTAAGGGTGAGGCATAATGGCTAGGAAGCAGCAGTGGAGTTCACCAGTTATGGACACTCTCTTGCCAAGCCACCTCATTGAGGGAGTTCCCAGAGGGAACTGGCATCAGAGGTATAGACAGACAGATATATACACAGACAGATAGATAGACAGATAGACAAATAGATTTATAATTCAAAGAAAAACGAATGTTGGTATGAAAAGTTTTTACATTCCTTCCATCTTAGCAGACAAACATGAAAAGAAGGGAATCTTAGATTGCAAGAGTAGAAACACAATGTACATGGTAGCTTCAGCAATTCTATGTGTATGATTTAGACTAGTATCTTCAAATGATGGTAAATATATGCATAAGCAAGGTGGCTTCAATGGAATCTGTGTGCTTCTGTATTTTCACATCAATATGGGAGAATAATATTCTGGCAAGTTGTAGGGCAAATTAGTTGCTAAAGAAGCTGTTCCTTGTGATCCAGTGAGTTAGACCAAGTATTTAGAAGAGAAACAGTGATGACAGCTAAAAGCAAAGGCATGGTAATATATGAAGGCACCATGTAAAATACCAATGACAAGAGTAATGTAAAAACAGTCTTGCCTGTGACTCACCCTGTTGAAGCGTTTGGCCTGGAAGATGTGGCCATTGACTTTGTATAGCTTCCTCCATCTTCGAGCTCCTCTCCGGTAGATACTTCCTGTAGACAAGATAAAGTTCACAGTAATAATGAGCTAATATTAATGTAAAACATTTATTAACAGTAAATACACAATACTCAACCTAAAAACTTTTACTTATGGCCAACATACGATTTTATAATTAACTCAACTCTGAAACCATCCTAATATAATAAAACATCAAAGTTCTGAAGGACATCTTATGATTCTTGTGATTTTCATGCTCTTCAAATTAGCACCTTTATGATATCTAAAGATTATATTGTTCCAAAACTGTAAATATAACAATCAAGAGCAGGTGTCTACCAAACAAGTCATATTAACTTTTGATGCATGTTCCTCCTAACAATCGAACAACTATGACTGTCACTATGTAGTTTTAATTCCAATGCTTAGTTGTATCTAACAACTTTCTTTTAAAAATAACTATGACAAAACTAGAGTGATGTTTCTCACATAAAGATGCTCAAAAATGAAGAAAAAAAGATTGCTTGGAATCAGTTTTACATCCAACAACCTAAAGGGTTTCTGAAAGGTCACAGGTGCTGACTTTGTTTTTGATAATATTTAAAGCATACGTGCTGTCAATGGACTGAACCAGGGCATGTGAAACGTCTGGGAAAAACCATGGAAAAGTCTGTGGGGCCTGGATGTGGGTGGATAGGGAGCTGTGGTTTTAGTGCATTACACATGACAGCTAGAGACTAAGCATAAATGAATGAGACTTTTTTTGTCTGTTTTCTTGGTGCTATTTTGCTGAAGCAGGGGGTAGCAGTGCTGAAGCTAAATAAAGTTTTGTAAGACAGTACAGAACAATGTGAAGCATGACTGAGCAAAGTAAAGTAGAACATCACGGAAAGGGATATTACGCAAGCGACAATGTGGGTGTAAAACTTAATAAAAGGTAAGTGTGCATATGTGAAGCATGACAAAACAAAGAGATAAAAATGAATCTGAGGCAAGGCAACAACAAAGAGGCAAGAAACAATAATGTCAGGGAAGAGACATATACATTAAGAAAGTTACACTTCTCTGTGTGACAGAAGACATTGTGAGGCCACAAAAAACAGAATGAGGCAAGAAACAATAATGTGAGGGAAGAGACATCAACATAAAGTCACACTTCTGTGAAAGTGTGACAAAAGACATTGTGATGCTACAGGAAACAGATTCAAGCAAAAGACAGCAGCAAACTATGTGGAATACACTACAAGATGTGAGGTTGCAAGGCAATAAATAACACTGTGAGGAGCATGAAAACGTAACAGAATGAAGGAATTCAACAATAATGGGTTAGGCAACACAACAGTGAGATGTATGACACTACATTGATACAAAACACATCTCACAGTGCAAAGAAAAAGACACTGTAGTGTGGGGGTGTGAAGCACAATACAATAGGGAGGGAATATGAGACTAAAAAATACTGTAATGACAATGCATAACTGAAAAGAGAGATTACAATAAGGATATGCAATAAGATATAAGAGAAAAACATGACAACTATAAGTGATGCAAGGAAGGCATTAATTTGAAGCAAGTAATAACTATGCGTGGCGAAGTACCATGGTGAGGCAAGATACACTGATGTGAGGGTGTGTGAGGCAAGGTAAAAATTTGTAATGAGTGAAATGAGACTGAACTATGGGAGAAGACAACTGCAAGAAGGTGTAAGACAAGACATGACTTTGTGGCAAAACAACAATGAATCATAGTACAACTATGACAGACAAGGGACTTAAATGTGAGAAAGTAGGCATCACATGAATAAAAAGTCTTAACTCAAAATTATGAGGATTTTAGGCAAAAGGCAACACAAAAGGCTGACACACAAAACTGTTAGGATGTTCAGCATCTCACAAACTTGAGGCAAGGCACTTAACTTAACTTAAGGGTATGAGTGTGAGGCACTATCAAAACATACGACTGAATAAGGTGAAACAGGCCTATGAGGGAATAAAAATGCAGAAGGGGGTGAGACAATATAAAATTAGGAGTATGTGTGAGGACTAAGTGAAATAGGCAACATGGATGATACCAAAACATTGAGAGGCAGCATGGACAGGGCAGTATCAATGGGATACAGCAAGGGGGATGGTGCATCAGTGTGAGAGACAATAGTGCAGTGGAGCATATGTGTGTGAAGCAGCATGGGTGGTGCAGCATCAGTGATAGGTGTCAGTGAGACAGCACTGGTACTGCAGCACCAGCGTGAGGGAGCATGGGTGATGTAGCATGTGTGAGAGGCAACACGGTTGGAATATGAGGAGCGCTACCCCAACACTCCATCCATAAACAAAGAAAACAATCATGGTGACATCACACACCCCTGATGCAGACCTACCTTCACTTGGAACAATTCCCTTTCCTCTCTTCCTACCGGTCTATATGCCTTACACCCATGATAATAACTCACTGCTTTTCGCAACTTTCCTCCAACACCGTATATTCTAAAGACCTTACTTAAGGCATCTCTATAAACCCTATCATATGCTTTCTCCAGATCCATAAATGCCACATAAAAATCCATCTGTTTTTCTAAGTATTTCTCACATGAATTCTTCAAAGTAAACACCTGATCGACTCATACTCCTCTCCATGCCTTCATCTTAATCAAAACCCTAATATACAGTTTTCCAGGAATACTCAAGAAACTTATGCCTCTGAAGTTTGAACCTTTATCCCCTTTGCCTTTATACAGTGGCACTATACATGCATTCCACCAATTCCCAGGCACTTCACCATGATCTATACATACAATGAATATCCTTACCAATCAATTAACAACACAGTAACCCCCTTTCTTCATAAATTCAACTGGAATACCATCCAATACCGCCGCTTTGAAGGATTTCATCTTCTGCAATGCTTTTACCACCTCTTTCCTCCTCACCAAACCACTCTCACTGACTCTCATTTCACATAACACCGATCAAAACACCCTACACCTGCCACCCTATTATCAAACACATTAAACAATCCTTGAAAATTCTCACTCCATTTCCTACTCACTTTATCATTACCCTATGTCTAAGATAGAGTTTTTGTGTTATTCAGGAACTTTATGCAGGGTTTTTGCAGCTCTAAGGCTGCTCTACTTCCAGTGGTAATGAAGTGTTGGACTCATAAGAAGGCTTTTGACGTGACTATATTGCTAGTAATAGCATATTTGTAAATACCTCTTTGTACTATACGAAGAGGGAGTTTGACAATCGTGGCCCCCCCCCCCCCGTGTGTGTGTGTGTGTGTGTGTGTGTGTGTCTCTCTTATACCCAATAGAGCTAACAAGTCGATACCGTATATATCATG
>JAUUDY010212546.1:1394-12713 GCA_032361765.1 Panulirus inflatus
ACGTCTCCATGTCTTCACAAGTCTGCCAGTGTCTTTGGGTACGAGCCAATCCCCCAGCAGCCGGTAAGTGTAGCTAGAAGTTTGTATGTGAAAATCTCTTCTTCGACTTCACGATTAAATAATTAATATCACCTCACTCATTTACTCAGCCGCTATCTAACAGACATGGCTTCTTTACCGTGTCTCAAGAGACGTCTACTATCCCTACCATCCATAGACCATAACCGAAGAAACCCCCTCAGCATCTTTATGAGAGTATCGACGACCTCCCATCCAAACCCCTCCATCTCCACCATACATCACCAGACGACAATGGCTTACCTGTAGCTACAGTCGACGCTCCTCTTAATGTCAACTGCAGCAGCTGGTGCGTGTGGCCCGGAATGTGCCACAGGACAATGGCGAAGCCACTCAAATAAAATATTTCAGTATCTCCATAGGTTACACATCCGTCACCTCACTCTCCTCACAACACATTGACCATCAGCAGATAAGATCATAAGGAAGCGACTCCTGTACTGCTCATGCGCGATCATCTTCAGAGGAGCATCGTACTTCCCTCTGGAAACCATTTATTCTACACATTACTGGTTTGTATAATACATTTTATAGGTTATAATTGATAAAAAAATATATATATATACGTAGTAACCCATAACTTAAAAGTGCATTTTCATTCAACACATTTTTTCCTAAAATTGTATGACTAACATGACATGGTCTTTACAGTTTTCCCTTGTCTTCTCTCATGTATCTATTGCTTAGTGATGCACTTTGCCTACAACTGTATTCTTCAAAGAGGTTGTATATGCTACAACTGACATATTCATATGGACCAGAACACTTGATATACAAATTGTGTATATTATAAATCATGTACACTTATATTTTCAATTTAGTTTCGCATTGTGGAGGCCATTGGCCTGTACATCACTCTTGCCTGGGTGACCAAGTGCTGGGATACGATGCTGATTTCTCATTATGTTTCTCTCTTATTCCAAAGTTGTGTGTTATAATGCAGCCTGTTTCGTATTTGCCGACATTTCTTACTAGCCAGCAGGTATTTTATTAGCAGTTCACGGGTTAAATCATCCCGGGGCCACTGAATTTTATCCATATAATGTAAGGAGTATTTACCCTGTGTTCCATTAGTATTTACACTGACCTAACACATCTTTTGCTGACAAAATGGGTGGCGAACGTGTCATATAAACCAAATTATTTTTCGTAATGAATGACTGGCATTGCATATCAAGGGTTTGGTCATCCTTGGCCACTCATTTCACAGCATCCAACTGAATATATACATGCCCCATATGTTTGAGCTGAGTTTAGTTTAGGTTGGACCAATATGAACTTCCCTGGCAAAAAAGGGAGGGTATAACATGGCCACATATATTGTATTCCTCCGCTAATCACTGACAACGTTTGTTTGTCCACAGGTATTAATTTAGTCTGGCCCAACGTGAATTCTGCTGCCAAAACAGCAAAAAAATTACATATTCCAAACTATTTTCCTTCATGAAAATTCAGCACCACAGTTCATAGGTTTTAATTCATCTTGGGCCTACTGTTCCTCAACATATACTTGTAAGGGGAGCAACCTTTATGTATATTCCAGTTATATTTTCGCTAGGGCCAAAATAGATTGGCCTAAGATGATTTAACCCCTTAAGTACAGTTGAAATATACTTTGGTATATTTGTCAACTTTTCCCATGTTTTCTTAGTGAAATCCATGATGGGATGGGTTAAATACAAATGGAACACATGTAGAGAACATACCCATTACATGATATTTAGAGACTAGACAGGAAATGATTAAAACCCTTCAGTTCCAATGCTAATCAATGACAAAAATAAAGGGGGTAGGAGGAACTGCCACTTCTGTTCTCTGGGCAAGACAAAAAACAAATGGAACCCACACAGGTGAAATGCCCCTTTTAGTATAATGCTTGGCCGTGGATAGAGGCTGTGTGGTTTCGGTGCATTGCACACATGGTGGCTAAAGAATGTGACCAACGAGGCCTTTTTCAGGCTGTTCCTGGCGCCACACAGTTAATGCGGGTAAAGGCGATCAAGGAAGTATACGCAGAAAAAAAAAAGTGGCCTAAGATGATTTAACCCATGCACTGCAATGGTAATTATTAGTGACTATGTATTACTATATGAACCACCTTTTCCCCCTCCTCTTGCTGGTGAAATCCATATTGAGCGAGGCTAAATATATCTGGAAAACGTAGAGGGGATATGTGACCCTTACATTAAATGCAGATAAATGTGCGGCCCAAGATGATTTAACCCTGGGACGCTAATTATCAACTCCTGAAGAATGAATAAATTGCTATTTATGCCATTACTGACCCCCTGTTTCGCCAGTGAACTTCGTGATGGAAGACATGGAAAGGGATGTGCTCCATGCAGTATGAGCAGGCAATATGAGTGGTTCAGGATAATTTACCCTCTGAACTACAAAGCTAATTACTAGTGGCTAAGATATTTATAAGAATATCTGCCATCTCTGATTTCTGTTTTGCCTATCAAATCAGTGTTAGGTCTGAAACACAGTGAAAGGATGTGCCTCTTACAGCATATGTAGAGAAACGAAAAACTTACCATGATTTAACTAAGGAATTATGACTAAGAAACAGCAGCTGATTAAAAAAAAAAACAGAACGAATTAGAAAGCAATCTTATCCTTGCCTGCTCTTGGATATATACAGCAATTATTAAAAGTATAGTATGCTGCACAGAGTGCTGTGACGTCAAATTGCCTTCAAAGAAGGAAAAAAAAAAAGTAGTCAAGCAGTTTGACGACATGATTGGGGGACATCCCTGGACAAAAGCTCTATTTGTGTGTGTGTGTGTGTGTGTGCTTTTCTAAGGCCACCCATTTGACTTTTCAATACAGAGCCATCAAAAATAATCAAGCTGTAGAACGAAGTATTTCGCATTTTTTTTTTTTTTTTACATTTTGCACGTTGTTATCAGAACACTGCTATAGCTAGATAAGATACTTACATAGTTTCCACGAAATCGAGGACTGGTCTACTAATGTTGGCGTCTGTGTAGGGTGCACACGAGGGAGTTCCTAGGCTTTTTCGTTCTATTATGGAGGTGATATAGACGGCACTACAGTCAGCCAGTAGCTGAAGGGTACAAAACTGCAAGGAATATGTACAGCAAGATAAAGAAGAAGAAACAGAGAAGCTTTGAGAAAGTTTTGTGGGAAAATAGGATATAACACATCACTTTTAGATGCAATTATCAGGAGTGAATTATTGGTAACAGAGTAGCTAATCGGGATAAGTAATTCAGGTGGAGGAATTACACAGGATTGGTGTAATGATTTACGAAGAGCTGAATCACTTCTTCAAAAGAGTCCTCACAATGGAAGAAACAAGAGTTCTAAGACCAACGAGAAGGAGCAAGGAAGGTCGTGGAGAGCACTGACGTTGAAAAGCATAAGCATATATAACTAAATGGCCTTTCTCAATATGTGCTGAAGCAGAGTGGAAGATAATCTTCACTTGACAGTAACAGCTTGAAATACTGTTCAGTTACGTCGCTGGAGGAGGAGGAGGAGTATATAGTGCCATGGGAGTGGAAGAGGGCATTTGCCATACCTATCTTCAAGAGACCAGAGCTACATTACGGTTTCTCCGATGAATATGTTCCATTTAATGGGATGGCAAATAGAAATCAAATGGATGACAACTTGCGAAGTAGAAACTACCGAAGTGAAATACATGGTAACACAGTAAGGAGGTCATGCTTAACAAGCCAGACTTCTTTTCAGACACTGAGCTAAATTCTACACACGAGAGAGATGGATGGATTGTGTGTCTATAAACCCCGAGAAAATGTTTCAACCGTACCCATGAGGGATCTGAAAAAGAATCGAGATAATTGAATTGGAATGTGATTATAAATTACATTGGTGGAAAGAAATAAAGGATATATGACAGAGAAGTCATCTCGAGACAGACTGGGTCACCAGTGGCGTGCCACAAGGCAATGTTGCGAGGCTATTGTTCTTCTTGATTTATGTACACGACTTCCTAGAAAGAGTGGACTCATGCATGAATGTTTGCAGATGATGCCAGGAACTTAATGGGAGGAAAGAAAGATCAGAATTGCATCAACTTGTAAGGGAATCCTAGACAAACTTCACAGGTGGTCTTCGATGGCCGATGAAATCCAGCTATAGTAATCATAAAATAATAAGTATGGGACATGGTGAAAACACGCCTGAATATGAATTTAATCTGGCAAGAAATAAGTTGCTATAATGTGTGTGAGTAGGACGTGAGAAAAGACATGTAAATGAGGCTATCTTCTGGCAAATATTAGAATCGTTATCAAGTGTAGGGATAAGGCAATGTTCAGCAAGCCGTTCACAACATATTCTAAGCCAAAACAAAATTTGCTACTTAAGTCTGGTCATCACAGTTAGAATAACACAGCGAATTGATAAACATCAAAGCTGTATTACAGGGAGAGAGGTAATATACCATAATTATCCACCACGGAAGAGTAAGACGTGAGTTGATCACACCCTTAAAAGCTTCTGAACCACTTTGGTAATGTTAATAGCCAGCGGTTCTTCGAAAGATGCTGATAGGACTACAGGCCATAAGGGAAGGATCAAGCAAGAAATGTGTTAGAACAGACGTAAGGAAGTAGTTTCATAGCATCAATGTAAATGGATGAATGCGTAAAAACTGGATGTAGACAGCAAACAGATGTACAAAAAGTTGCATGATAGAAGTTCAAGGTATGAGGCCCCAGGAACATAGAACACCCTCTTCACACAGAACAAATGGGTAATTACACATTGTATAAAGTTTTAGCTTTAAGTCTGTCTTAGCCATTCTCTGATGTAAGGTCACGTAAAAGGTTTAAGTCTGTCTTAGCTTTTCTTTAATGTAAGGTGAGGTAAGATCATATGTAGTTGCATGAGTGCCTCAACCTAGTATCAAAAGCAGGTCGCCCTGAGGTACAATCAATATTTCAGTGACTCTAAGAATGGATGTCTGAAAGGAGCTGACCTGGCTCCTAGAGCCATTAGAAATGAGATATGAGTACCGGAATTTGCAATGCAAAGTTACCTGCCTCTAACAAACTTAACATTTCTAACACCAACACTGGGAGTCTAAAGTGAAAAAATAAGGATTAACATTATACTGTCTATCGGAAAAGCCTAATATCAAAAATAGTAACAGGAACCTGGATTAATTTGGTAAATATCATTTGATTAAAACTGGCGAAATCAGGATACAAAATTTTAAATGAATGTAGATTACATAAGGCAGGTGCCTGTGTCATCTTCATATGAACGATTATTTAAAAAAAATAAGCAAGTTATATAATACTAAGGTGTGCGCTTACGGTTGAATTTTTATCAAGTTGATAATCAAGATGACTAAAATAGTCGTTAGAGTTGCATAGAAACCTCGAAGTACAATATAAAGACCAGTCTCTGCGCTGCTTAATGTCCCACAAAAGAAAAAATGTGTATATTCTTCTTTGCCGAATGACCATCTGTAGTGAATTTGAACTTATCATTTAGCACTCCTGAGTTACAACACTTACAAACATCACGTTTTGCCTTTTTCCTCCCATCATTATATGCTTTTCCTTCATGTAATGTTCTTCAGTAACTGTGTATAACAATACTGTGTCATCACTAAGACAGATGCAGTAGTAATGACATAATATCCTTCTCAGTCTTTTACAATGGACATAAAAATCATCTTTATACAAATAATCTAATCCAGCGTCGACGACAAACGAGGGAATCATTGTTAACACATTTCTAGCAATTCTAGAATGAACTAAGGTTACTTACAGATGTTAGCAATCCTTAATTCTTGTTCTCCACAGATAAAGATCTAATGAGCTTGTACGAGGTTGTCGAAGATCTAGGTAATGGTCACCATAATGAGTTTCACAGTAAATTTTCTCTCTTGACTTGAAAAAAAAGTATTATAGATTCGCTAACTCGAGAAAGGACACTAGGTATCAGACTCGACTGGGCTCAATAGATTTGGTCTATCCATATAGAATACTTCTCGAGGGCAACAATATGTTACCAAAATAAGGAAAGGGACACAAGAAGATACACTTGGCTGGATGACTGAAGTACATGAATTAGTTCAGCGAAAAAAATAAATGCTTACATAAAGTACAAGTGCAAATCGTAGGATCATGTGCATCTAAGATTAGAAAAAAAATGGTAATAAGGGAGAAAATTAGGGTCGGTTGGTAATAAATGAAAAAAATGTCGCCATAAACACGTATCTACATTCAGCGTTTGTGTCGCCATAAACACGTATCTACATTCATCGTTTATGTCGCCATAAACACGTATCTACATTCAGAGTTTAATATCGTAATTTCTGATAAACCTTATGTCAGCTCGTGCATTGCAGTTGCTGAACCCATGTTGATTATAGACGTAGTCTTTGGCAACACCCCTTCACTGCGCTGCGCGCTGGCAGACGTACAATACGTCTGCACCTACATCTAAAAGAAAAGAGAAATGGGTACCGACCAATACTTAAAAATTACTTATCTACTATTGCTTTTTAAACATAACAAACATATTTTCAACAAAATAAAGATGAAAAGATACTTAAGTAATTTGCATCGACCTTACATACAGACAGTTCCATTAAGCGAGACAGCCAGAGTTGCATTACTTGCAGAGGCGGAGCACCACACTCGGTGAACCGTGCCTGTTATAACAACAGCTGGGGATGTCTTATCTGCCCATGAAGACTTATGTCTTTTAAATACTTTAAATTCAACAATTGGAAATAAAGATTAGAAGAATTCGTGGAAATGGACCCAGAATATTAAAATACCCAGCAAAGAAGTGATTGCTTTTTCGTGTATCACTTGGAAGTAAACAACTTTTTCTTTGCAAATGATTTTCCATCATATGGTGAAGATTTCCCTAGTTATGAGCCGACTCAAGCAGTTTGAAGGGTATCACATGCTTGAAATAGACAAACTATGAATTAAACTTCCCGTACCATTAGAGAAATATGCATCACAAAATCTCATGGACTTACTAGAAATCTATGAATGATAACTAGTTACAATGAACATTCCATGACTGTACATGACTCTTTTGTACTTCTAATTTGTACTGTCACAAGCTGCCACAGGTTATATCAAAAACTTGAAAAAGGTATCTCTTGGAACAGAAAATTAAAGTCAGGCATCCACAATTAAAAGAAAATTATGTGAATTGCTCCTTTGCATCTTATATCAGCAAAAGATACACTTTCCCAATTCAATCAATCTTCGAACACAACAAATGTGGACATGCTAATGAAGCAGAGCATAGGAAGTAGGGATTTAAGAAAAATTTCAAGTGTTTTATAATCCTGACACAACAGCTTATTGATACCTTTTAACATACTTGGTCTCTTACCATTCAAATACTGAAGCACAGTTGTCTAAGGGTAACTTAACAATAATCAAACAGCTGTAACAAGTTTCTGTCACAAAACAAAACAAAAAAGAAGGTACATTGCATTCACTTCTTATATTTCTTTGTGTAAATATTGGATGCAAACACCAAGTTGTTGATGATGTTACTGATCATTCCTACCTTCAACCATACCGTAAGTGTCTCCTGCACTGTCCGTAGTGTTCTCTCCCAATTTTTCACATCATCTGTAAGAAAATATCATCCAATAACAATAATTTAATGCAAAGGCAATCTGTTAATAAAAAAACTTTATAAACTACTATAAACTTACTGTACATAAAAACGTATAAATAGATTTATGTAACAATCTTGCATATGCAAATACAGAATTATAAATCTGTTCAAGATGAAAACTTCACCTTACTGAAAACTCTATGCTTTTCCATTGAAAATACATCCTTCAGTAGTATGATAGTTTATGATGGTTATAACATGCTCATAAATATACCATGCTAATGTATGGACTGTAAAATTATGTAATGTACTGCAGAACTTAATCAACAGAATCTGACTGGAAAAGGGAAAGACATCACGAAAATTTACTGAACACTACAAGTCAGAATGGGCAGATCACAGATTTTATAACTCATTCCTTCAACAACTGTGAAGTTTCATTAAACTATGGTGAAAAATCTAAAGAGAGGATGGCGATAGACCAGGACGTGTTGTGTGCCTGGTACCTGATGCAAGAATTGTGCTATTCCAGACCTTAGTTAATACAAAACCTTCATGCAGACAAGTCAAAAATAACAAAATAGCTTAAATGTAGTATTGCTGGCACAAGGATCATAAGAGGAATTAACCATATCTAATCAAACAGTGTGTGATATGAACAAAAGAATATATACAAAATGAAGCAGTTTGCTTTCTAATTTGATACTGGTGCTGGTAGTAGTGCATATAAAAGAATGACTGAAACAGTGTAAAGATACAAAATTAGCTTTATGTTTGTTTCACATGCATCTTAAATTCAAAGAGTTAATATCAAACACCATTCTAGGTAGTGTAGATTAACTAAACTTCATTTACATGCATGATGCATTTTCAATGTAATTTGAAAAGTCGAGACTTTCAGCTAATTTAGACACCATCTGCCCCATTTAGTCCTGATGAGCAGGAGTGCTCTCTGGCACTAAATCAAGGAAATATGGAAAGGGAAGGCATTGGTAACAAAGAGGGTGAGCGTGTAATTAAAAAGAAAATTTCTAATGATACATTTGTTTTATTTTTCAAGATATCAACATGGCACAGGCAAAGCGAACAAATGATGCACGTCAAAGGTACGTTATCCGAATGGGCTGAAGTTACAAGGAGAGTGCTTGTAAGGCTCAATCTTGGGCCCAATGCTATTCTTGGGATAAGTAAATGACTTGCCAAAAGGATTATATCCATACCCAACTATGGTCATGAATGACACCAAACTCATGACAGAAATAATGAATGAAAACGATAGCATCTGCCTACAGGAGGATTTGGACAAACTCCAAAGTCTGAGATTCAGGTCAAATAAGTGGAAAGTAACGAAGCTCAGGTATGAATACTACTTAGTGGGATATACGCTACAAGAATCAACGAGAGAAAAAGATCTGGAGTTGACACTGTATCTTATCTGTTGCCAAAGCTTCACATTAGGAGAATTGTAAGAGAAGTAAACTGTATGCAGTCAAATATCACATTCGCACTCAAGTCTATGCATAAGGACATGTTTGAAAAGCTATCAACAACATACATTATAACAAAATTGGATGATGCTTCTCATGTCTGGTCACTGTACCTGAAGAAACACAGATATGATCTAGAGAAGAACAACCAGGATGGTACTGGAACCAAGATGGTTGAGCTATAATGAAAGGCTGAAGGATATACATTTGTCCATCTTAGCAGAGAGAAAGGAGTGATTTGATAACAACCTATAAGCTCCTAAATCAACAGGATGAGAATGACAGTAAAAATATTTTCATTCGGTGAAGTATCAGATTTACCAAAGGCTGAGAAAGAGGACTGTTAAAAAAGGATGCAAAGGACATCTGCTTTAAAGGTAGTGAATGGTTGGAAAGGTCTGTGTAAGGAGACTGAATGCTGGGGACCTACAAAGGTTTAAAAGTCTTCTTGATGACACAAAAAGTACAAGAGATGGGGCCCCATGAGGGTAAAGCTCTCTTCCCCTAGTATGGAAATAGGTAACTCCATGCCCTAGACAAAGGCTACCTCAGATGAAAGGAATAAATTGAGAGAAAAAGAGAGCAGAAATTAATCAGGACCCTGCAGATTTTTGTAGACCTGACTAAGGCAGAAAGGTCACAGGAGGAGGAAAAGTTGAAAGAAAAAGAATTCCACAGGTTTGCTGTTTGAAGAAAGGGGTTATCTTAACAGTTAATTGTCAAGTGACATCTCCATACAAAAACTGCATGAAGCAATAAACAAATGAGGGCCTTGGTCTACACCTAAGAGGCAACTGAACATAAAGAAGAACTAAGGCACTGGTTTCATTGCAAAGCAAGAAGTCTCGAGTGTCTATATATCATAAGAGAAAAACCATCAGAGAAAAACCTAAATACAAGATGCAACCACATCAGCAAGATTTGTTTGTAACAGGTTCATCATTTTTAATAAACACTTCCCACATATTCCCTACGTGTTGTAGAAGGCGACTAAAAGGGGAGGAAGCAGGGGGCTAGAAATCCTCCCCTCCCATTTTTAATTTTCCAAAAGAAGGAACAGAGAAGGAGGCCCAGTGAGGATATTCCCTCTAAGGTTCAGTCCTCTGCTCTTAACGCTACCTCGCTAGCACGGGAAATGGCAAATATGTATGAAAAAAGAAATCTCTATCAAACAAAAATCTTCCTAAATTAAAAGTAGTGGCATTTATACAATCTTTGTTAAAAGAACCAATAATTCATTCACTGGCAATAAATCTTATTTTACCTATAAAGTCAATCCTTATCCAAAGTCTAAGATTACAAAACTAATTCTTGTAATTATACATATCTCTGATTTGGAGAATTCAAATGCTCACCTACAAATGGGCCAACAAAGGGAGAGTTTTTGATGGTATGTGTAGTGATGAGGTGATCGTCCACCAACTCTCGCACCTCATGAAGCCCTGCCAACACCTCCACACCCACTTCCCTGTGTATAACAAAGAGGATGTCCTTTATGTGCTTATTTGAAATGCCCTTTGATAAATACTAACTTCGAACCCTCCTTCTTTTAAGTAGAGCACAATTCATCTCTGAAATTTAGGGATGCATTCTAACTGCTGTCAACAATAAGTGCCCATTTCCACAAAGGTCTTTTTGTTTTTAAAGTTTCAGATAGCTGCTTTCTTCCTTTAATATGAATCTCTATATCTATCCCCTTGTAGACTTAAACACCAGTAACAATGATAATAATAATCATCAGTGATAATGATAATAATCATAAAAAGTGGGTAACACCTTGCATCACATGAAGTGTGGCAAAGTAACAAGAGTGGATGAAATTAAAGTTGATTTCTCAGGATGGGGTGACAGTGATGTTGATTTGTTGGTCAGACTATTTGATGTTTGTGTATCCCAAGGTGAGGGATCTGAGGAGTGAGAGCGTATGAATATAATAAACAATAAATAAATAAAATATGAATATATTCATTTATCATACTTAGTCACTGTCTCCTGCGTTAGCGAGGTAGCGCAAGGAAACAGACGAAAGAATGGCCCAATCCACCCACGTACACATGTATATACATAAACGCCCACACACACACATATACATACCTATACATTTCAACGTATACATACATATGCATACACAGACATATACATATATACACATGTA
>JAUUDY010212767.1:0-12712 GCA_032361765.1 Panulirus inflatus
GAGAGAGAGAGAGAGAGAGAGAGAGAGAGAGAGAGAGAGAGAGAGAGAGAGAGAGAGAGAGAGAGAGAGAAGACTACATATAAGGGCGAGATTTTGCCATTGCAGTTGGGAGAAGTATGTATCTACCTACGAGTTCCTACCACTATATGGAGCAGTTCTCGCAGACGTTTCATTAAACACTTAGAGCGTAAATCTGTTCATCATATATTTGGCATGTATTTTGTAAGCTTTAGGTGTTGGTGGTAAGGGTTTGAAATTGTTGATATATCGCCCCACAACCTCCTAATAGTCGCATAGATATTTTGCAGGGCTTGAAAGAAAAGAAGTAGCGGGAAGAAAAAGAAAAAATGACAAGGAAATTAATTCTAATAAGAGATGAGAGATAAGATTCAACCCAGCTGGCTTTTGGTGATTTTTTTTCAGGGGAGCTGCCAAGACGATGTGCTTACGAAAGCGAATTTACCATAGAAGTTTCCTTTTTTAGGGAAGAGAGAAGGAAGGAAGGAGCACAGTGAGAGTACAAATCCTCGCACAAAGAAGTCTACCTTTTTATTGTGTGTGAAATTGATAGACAGAAAGGCAGGGTGTGATACAATTCCTGGAGAGCATCGAACGAAGAGACAGAAATTCCCAAATGGGAATTTTGATATGATGAAACAGGGTAAATGCGATTGCTATGATGTTATATTTTGCAAGAAACATTAAACCAAAAGATTTGCTATTGTCCATATGAAAAACAGTATGTCATTGGTTGTCACAATACACCTCTATCGTCTTTTGGATCCCGCGATTCCGCTCTAGATTTTCCAGTGTCCTTTCCGAAAACGAAGAGTCTGTTGTCAGAAATATTTTTTTTTTCTTTTGAGAATGAATCACTGCTGTGTCATGTTGTATCAGGCTAAATACAGATATCAGCTGAAACTGACTTTTGATATGAGGCTCAGGCTGCTGGTAAATTGGTAGTCAATATATCTTTAACCTCTCCGCTTTCTCTTATTTTTTAACATAAAACCTACACACATCAGTAATGCCTCTCTGCTGAAGTTAACTTCGAATTCAAGGAATTCGAGCCGAGAAACGCACATATGATTCCTGACGAAAAGTGTCCAGATATTGATCATTCTCATGACGTTGCTGAATAAGTTTTAATCGTTATATATTTTAGTTTCAAGTAAAATGAACTTAGTGAAAGAAAAATTGAGGATTTTTTTTCTTTGATTTAGTCATGGTGATGGTATTAACGTTTTCTCTGATGATTTAATCATCCGAATACTGTTAACGTTTTCTCTGAAAGTCAACTTGGGTTTGGGCTATATCCACAGTCATTCAACGGAAAAAGATCGTTAAAGAGTACAAAATCCGTGATTGAACTACAAACTTGATGTAGGTTTTATAACATCAACGCTAATGTATAGAGAAATACACAAGCAAATGCAGGTAATACTATAGGCTTTTCAGTACGTGCTCAAAGCTTTTGGTTAAACGTTCCTGTATTGCATATGAATGTATGCATTGTTATTGAAAAATCCTCTAGATTATTATAAGTCCGATGATAATAATTATAATAAAAACGTTGATATATTGAAGAAATAGATTGCCTATGAGGTATTGCAGCCCCGTTTTAGATCCGTAACTCCTTTTCATGTCTTGTGTTTACATGCTGAAGCCTTAGACGCCAGGAAATTTTCCCCGGAAATAACAGGTGGGAAAGCTTATAAAAAGGTATTTATGATAGTGTACTATATATTTATGCTATTAACTACCGATTACTTCTAAAAGTTCTCAGTTTCTTCAACTTATGTGCGTGAAATATTGCACAACTTGCCTTCGTTGTTCCTGATCAATGGCAGTGGGAGCTCGGCGGTGGAAATTTACTCCGTAGAAAGTTTCTTGAGTTCTTTAATCAGGTTGTGGTAATGGAGTTGTCACGGACAGTGATCAACTTCAGATGCCTTATTGATATCTCCTGTACATTATTTGATAGGACATTAAGGTGGAAATTAAAGTGGTAATAAAAGCAATTGGTATTTCACATGTCTCCTTTCTGTTTCATATTTTCTTATCCAAAATAGCCATTTGCTATTAGAGTTTATAGCAAGGTATCAGATTGTAGTATATTTAATTGCATTGTTTTTTCTCCTATATTGTTGTTTAGTAACCAGTAGCTTTGTATTCGGATTTTGTGCTGTGTCAATTTACATTTCAAGTGACTTTTTATATATATGTTACTTTACAAGTATTGTTCATATGTGGTAATTCTGAAGAAATTGTGAGACACTACATTAAACATATGGTAATGCATTAGTTATTTCTTTGAATATGCCAAAGTATGTCCGGAATCTGTATGGAAGGATGACTATGTATTAGTAGTGCAATTGGTTTGTTGTTACTGAAATGTTGAACATTTATGTTAATAAGAATTGCACATGTATTACCCTTATGAGTGTGATTAGTTTCATTTATCTTACTTGTATTCTTTAGTTTCTGAAGTAAATTTTAGTGTCATAGCCCAAGTGAAAAGGTACTATCAGTTTAAGGTTCGTAATTGCGCAGATTTAAAGTAGCTAGTATTTAGAAGAAATGGATTTTATAAAGAAACATAAATTTGCTTTAGGAATTAGCTAGAGTTTGTTGTTTCATTCATACTAGTTTTGATAATATGAGAATAGGTGTGGCATTACGGTTAAGTTTCGGGGGTTAACGTTTGTTTGAGCTCAGCACTGAAACTATTGTTTGAAGATGGTTATGTATATTCTTTATGTATATAGTTCATTGTGATTACAGACCTACCTGTGGATGATTGATCTGAGTTTCCTATGAAACTTTTCTTAAGGAATATTAGTCTTGCAGTTTTTTTTTTTTACGTTTCCCATCCAGCATTCTGCTTGAGGGTGGGGAAAGAGCCTTTCTTTTGCTGTCCTTTTCTACTACTGCTTTTAAGGGGACCTAAGTTTTTTTAGTATTTTAAGGCCAGACCACCTTGCTTGGACTTTGGGTCTGTGTGGTAAGTGTATCTGTGCCTATGTGTTAAACAATATTTATTAGATAAGCTGATGATAGCTTATCAGGGAAGCTATGGATTGTCACTTTAAAAGTAGGTAAAGAATACTGTGTAGCTTATCAGGGGAAAGAAGAATGTTGATTGAAAAGTAGGTAATACATTAGTGTGAAGATCAACATAACCCATTAAAACCTCACCAAACCTTCCAAACTGTCAAGATTTGTCTTAACATTAAATGAATGTAGTCACAATATACCAGATACACTCCGAAATGCAGTTCCAAAATTTTGCTGGATGTGAACAAACAGTTGATATTTTTCTGGTGTACATAACCCTTGTCACCTTAGCATCTTTTGATTGATTATAATGTTGCAGATCTTGCTAGGTGACTTTCTTTAATCACATCAATCTGTATAAAGCACATGAAATACAAGTAGCAGTTTTCAAAGTTAGTTTCGCTGCAGCGCTGAGATAGACCTCTACCTGTTTAGGTGCCCATTTTTATATGTTGGAAAATAAGCATTGTTTTATGGATTGAAGTCCCTATACAGAAGGGCTTCATTATATGATAGGTTTATGTTCCTGGGCAACTTGTCACAAGTTGAATCCATCTGAAACCCATGATATAATGGGGGTTATGTTCTTGACCAAAAATTTTCCAAACATACCCTGTATGAATGGATTATTTTAAAAGAAATTATTTAGCATACCATCCATATATATTGCAGCATATGACACTCTGTCATAATGTGATTTACATGACGTTTAATGAAAAACTGAAAAAGGTACTATACTGAAACAGTGATGAGGGCAGTAGGTGCTGTTGGAATGGAATGGGGTAGACTAAGGGTTACTGGAAGGGATGGGGAGGGGCACTAGGTATAAGTAGTTGGTAGAAATTTTATTATGGAGCATTAGTTAGTAGTAAAGGTTTGGGACATGTGTTAGACACATTAGGTAGAAGTAGATGGTAGGAACATCAGTTAGGAGCCTCTGGAAAAACTTTGCTAGTTACCCTGTGCCAGTAGCCTGTTAAGGGTGAGACACTAAAGGCTAAGAAGCAGCACTTGATTTTCACTGGTTATGGAGACTTTTGCCGTGGCCACCCTGTTGAGGAAGTGTCTGGAGAAAATAGGCATCAGAGATATAGATAGGTAGATTATGGTTATGTACATCACCTCCTGAATTATCCAGTTTAGAAATTGTGCCACATCACAATTAATGCAGAATAGGATCAACAGACTTACTGAAAAATGCTGTGATGAGACCTTGAGGTGGTGATGGAATGGACTGGGGATGGAATGAGGGTTACTGCGACAGAGAGGGATGGTTTGTAGGCTTATCCTTGTATGTTTGAGAGCCTTGAGGATGTTGAATCTCTGAGAAAGAAATCAATCTTCCATCTTTAGTATTTTATAGGCAGTGTTTGACTTCGAATGCTCTGTGTTTCTTGGACTTTCTCCAGAGTGTTTCCATAGATCAAAGGAAGATGCAGACCCTTTTCTTGAGATTAGATTGCTATTCTCCAAGCCTTGGCAAGTTG
Organism: Panulirus inflatus; assembly: GCA_032361765.1. Lineage (NCBI taxonomy): Eukaryota > Metazoa > Arthropoda > Malacostraca > Decapoda > Palinuridae > Panulirus > Panulirus inflatus. Next base: position 4,545 of record JAUUDY010212767.1, read on the forward strand.
ACTGGGATTTGGAGATATTTAGCTCACCTGATATTAAATTCATCCTCCTTTATATAATTTTGAAGAGTTTAACTCACCTGATATTAAATTCATCCTCCTCTATATCATTTTGAAGAGTTTACTGAAAGTGCTTGCAGTTTTTGTATGCCTTTCTGTAGATACTTTTACACAGCTCTTTTGGGTATGCCTTACAATAGCCTTCTGTTCATGGATATCTAAGCAACATTGCAGACAGCAGGCTGTGTCTTCTCTTGATAAGGGATAGCATTTAGAGTTGTTACATTTCCAACCCCTTTTTCCCCTTTTGGCCATTCAGAAAGTTCTTATAGCTTGATATCTTGGAACTTTTGATGTTTAATGACACCATCCTCCTTAAGGATATTGCAGTGAGGACATGGTGAATCTTGGACCTATTGATCCCCATCTTAATAGGAATAGTTTTAGAGGATATCAACATTTTAACCTCATTTCTTTGAGAAGAGAGGGCCTTAATGCATTGAGTCTGACTCTGCTGGAGGCAGAGGTACCTTTTCAAGGCAGCCCCTTTTTGAGGCCATTGAGTTAGGTCTTCTAGCAGATTTCCTGTAAAATAACTCCTTGCTAGTCAAAGGTGAACTCCAGATTTTTTCTTTTCCAAGTGGGTGTTTCTAATATTAACTCTCAGTCCAACACGTACACCTTTTGCACTTGGGACTAGAGCCATACACATTTGAAATTCTTGCTAATGTTTCCCATTCCATTTTGAATCTCTTGGAGCAGCCATGAGTCTTATGTAGATATCTATGTCACTAGTACATATATGTATATATGTCACCTCTAATTTGGTCTCCCTCTTCTTGTCGTTCCTTCCATCTGTGACACATGTCCTCTGTCAATCTTTTCTCACTCATTATCTCCCTGTGACCAAACCATTTCAATACACCCTCTTTTTTTTTTCATACATATTTGCCATTCCCCGCATCGGCAAGGTAGTGTTAAGACACAGAGGACTAAGCCTTAGAGAGAAAATCCTCACTTGGTCCCCTTCTCTGATCCCTTGTATGGAAAAGTAAAAACTGGAGGGGAGGATTTACAGCCCCCTGCTCCTTTCCCTTTTAGTCGCCTTCTACGACATGCAGGGACTACGTGGGAAGTGTTCTTTCTACCCTCTCCCCAGGGATAGGGGAGAAATGTGCAACTCCACCCCGTCACACATGGGTTGGCGATGGGAATGGATGAAAGCAGCAAGTATGAATATGTACATGTGTATGTATGTATACGTTGAAGTGTATAGGTATGTTTATGTGCGTGTGTGGGCATTTATTTATATACATGTGTATGTGGATGGGTTGGGCCATTCTCTCGTCTGTTTCCTTGCACTACCTCGCTAATGTGGGAGACAGTGACAAAGTATGATAAATAGATAGATATATATGGATATGTGTGTTTATGGGCATTTATGTTTATATTAGTGGATGGGCCATTGTTTGTCTGTTTCCTAGTGCTACCTCACTGACATGGGAAGCAGCAATTAAGTATGATAAATAAATAAATAGATAGATAATAAGGTTATTTTGTTGAATGTAACTAAAATGGGAGAAACAGGTTTATTTCATTACTGAAGTGGTTGTGATTATGGTGCTACATAGCTTATTAGAGTAGTAGCACAGACTCAGAAACTTACCCCTGCAGTTTTTTCAAATGTGATGTATCAGGAGGAGTTTCTCTCCTTTTCAGGGAAGCTGTCTGTCAAATTGTTTTCAAAAATGTTTCTATACTCCAAGAGCATTCTTCAGGAGCACATTAAAAGACACAGCATGCATTCTAACTTGAAAACATGTTCATAAAGAAGTTTGAAACAGATCACATTATTTGAGTATGGTAGCTACTACTAGAGCATGATGAGTAACTTAGTTCGTACAAACATAATGTAGAATATTTCAATGAGTAACTTAGTTTGTACAAACATATGTAGAATATTTTGAATGACAAATTTTAGGGGGGTAATTTATGAAAAAAAGAAGTAAGTAAAGAAAGAGGGCACTCCTGAACTTCTCTCTCCATTGCTTTTTTATTTTTTCTCATTACTAGGGATAAGACAGTGAGTTAAGTATTCTCCAGCTGTATATGTTCTCTCATGACAAAATTTTTTATTGTAAGCAATCTTCACTCACCTGCCTTGGTCAATATCCCATAATACATATAGATTGCAATACAGTATAATGTGTATTTTAAGGATCTATATAGGGTGAAAAAGAAGTCTTGTGAGAGTTTGGATAACATATTGCCCATAGAAACATAGAAAATAAAATATGCACTGTGGGAAATGATACAGAACTTCTTACTTTATTGAAATCATGAATATATGTGATGGATAAATTTCAGTACTGAATTATATATATCCGAAGAAGTTATTCATGTTGCATAATGACAGAAAATAACATTTACTGGAGATCCAGTAAATATGTGGTTATTAGAAGAGCAAAAATGTTTTTTAGCCCAATTTATTTTTGGGAAAAGTTCATGGTTTCCCATTCTCCAACTTGAAAATATTAGTTTAGGCAATACAGTGAAATATGTATCATATAAGGTTTTTCTTCTGCTGGAAAATGAAACTGTTTAAACGTAGTAAAGAATCTGGAGGAAGAGGGGATAAATACTCCCATTCCCACAACAATGATCTTTGCTATTTGTTTGGCAGAGACAGAATTGTCACCACATATGAGAGTGTAATTTACCTAAAGTAAGTCAGAAAAGAATTTTCATGAGTTACTCCTCTCATCTTTGTTGAAATGCCAGTATTTATGTTTAGATAGGGCTGCAGGAGGAGGAGTTGCCATGAAAATAGATGCATTCTGTCTTCCCACAATCTGTATGGGAGGAATTCAGCTATTCCCTGTGGTGAACATTGAAATCCTATTGGTAGAGGATCTCGGCTTGCATATGGAAGGATGCCACAGTCTCAGGCTGGAGTTTAGATTGTCGAAGAAAGATATAAGATTTGTAGAATTAGGAAAGCAGTAGGCAAAACAAAGGAAAGGTATGGTAGGAGATAGACCTTAAGGCAGATAACATTAGAGTTTGGGGACTCAAGGTCCTCTACGTTAACAATAGGTGTTTTGATGTAATAAACACAGAGACCCCTTTGAACCAGAATTCAGTGTGGAAATTATAATTGGATATGAAAAAGAGGGTAATGAGGGCATCATTAAACAATTGGGTCTCAGAGAGAAATAATGTATTAGGAAAGGTACTAGATAGATGGTGTTCAACAGAAGAGAGGTTACTAGAGAGATCACACATGTTGCTTTAGTGAAAAGAAAAAGGGGCAGGTCTGTCAGTGAGGGAAAGGTCATGTAAGGAGCTGGTACTACTACTGTCTAAGCCCTCCTTCCCATTGGCAATAGAGTCAGGCAGGAACCCGGAGATTCTTAGCACCTCATGATACCAGGAACTAGGGCCCATAGGTGTGTTGGACCTTAACATAATTATTTGCGGACAGAAGATGGTAAGAGAACTTATGTGAAGAAAATAAGTGAGTTTTGAGTAGGTAAATGGTGTTTGTAAGGAGATGATGGCAGGATATGTCCAGTAATCCTGTTTTGATGAGATAGAAAGTAACACCAGCAATCCTGACATGGAGGGTGTAAGATGATTCTGGGTACCACTTTAATGCTCTTTAGTCAGATGGTAATACCACCTTGGGATATTCCTTAAGCAAACTGAGATGTTGGGAGGAGCTAATTCTCTACATCCTGAGCCCTTCCCTCTCACTGGCAATAGATTGCACAAGAAAGTGTGGGCATGGGAGTATACATTAGATTTCCAGGGGTCATGGGAGGTGCCATTGCTCTACTACCTGAGCCCTCAGTTTCATTGGCAGTGGATTCACCGTATGTATTACTATACCTTGTAGAGGTATATTTAACTTACTAATGCTTGTATTACACACTATCATGGAACCCCATCAGCATTCGCTGTCTCGTAAAGTTTACACATAGAAAATAGAGGAAATAGTTTATCATGATATTTCTGCTCCAAGGTTTGTATCCCATATTCATGTGTTTTGTTCTTTGCAGGTGCATTATGGTGACATTACAGTCTGTTATTCCCAGACTTTCTGGGTTCTTTTTTCAGGCCTGTACTGGAGACTTGCTTGTTGCATAGTGTTTTGTGTGTATATCTTGATAAAGATGAAAAAGTGTATGTAAAGAATTAAATGAGTGTCTTACATATATAAAAGCCTTGGAAGTCCCTGGGAGCTCTCACATTTTCAGGAAGAGGATTTTATTTTTATAATTCATTTTTTCTGGGAAAGGGTGTTTCTGTGGCAGAATGAATCGTCTTGTTTTATTTTGAGGTTTTGTTGGGAGTTACTTTTTTAACATATCCTTTAAATCTCCAACCATTTCACCAGTAGAGCTTGGCATTCCTTTGGGTTAGACCTCATCTGCCAAAACAAATGCCAAGTGTGAAAGACACATTGAACTCCACAGCTATCGCTTGAAATGCATCCTGCATGAAAGTTGCATTAGTTCAAATGTATCATTGCTTATGAGGGGTATTCAGTGGTTAGAAATTGGGTTAAGGCAGCCAAAGCTGCTTGAATATCATATGAATAGGGCTCTTACCTCAGTATGCCTCAGTAAAAGGTCTAATATGGTTAGGTTCCACTGCATTAAATATGAGGAAAAGAAAAGCAGAATTCTGTTTGTTACTCGGGCCGACAAACTTTTATTGCAAGATCTTGGATTTAGATCCACAGGTCTTACTCACAGAGAGTACAGACCTAGTTCTCTCACTCAGTTTTCAAGTTTTGCATTGGGTGCCTGATACTTGTAGGAAAGAACCTTGTCTGGTGGACATGGCATGTAGTTAATTTACCATCAAAGGAAAAAAAGGGAGGTCCCTTAAGTCCTCGTTTTATGCTCGAGTTGCCAAAGGTCCTCTATATTCTTTTCTTTCAGAAGAATGGTCTCTGTGGCAACTGAATTGTCTATTAGCCCAGCCCAGTTACTTATATATGTTGTTCACCTTACAAGCAGTAGCTATAGATGCCCTGATTGTGGATTAGAATTAGTGGAACCAGGTTCACCTCTTCCCTCTGTAAATTTCCCAAGGAGAGTTCTTTTTAAATTGATTGGGTTTTCAAGATTTTGTGCCCTTGGTAACCCCAATTCAGGAGAGATAATCATGATGCCAAAAACTTTTTCAGTTTTGGAAGTCTCCTAAGTTGACTCCACAGTGTTTCTAGACCATCTCAGCTTGGGGTCAACTGCCAAGCTTTGAAGTGCTGTGGGTAAGAATGTACAAGTTTGGATTTTCTCACACTTTTTCAGACTTAGATTCAATGATTGTGTATCAAGTGACTTGCCCTATAATGTTATGTTTGATCAGAGACAGTATCAGTCAGTTTGGAAATCCTTCCACTGTTCCTCAAAAATTCAGATTCATAGAAGATTAAAGAAGGCCCATCTTTAGAAAAGTTTTCTAGCCATTTGTATAATAGGGCTAGTAATACTGTTGCCTAGTGCAGGAATGCCCTTCAGGGACACTTGTCCAATGACATCAGAATTAACCCACTGGGACCTCTTTAGATCAAGCTTTTCATATCTATCTTCAGGACACCTGCTGCTCATGAAGACATCTTTTGGTAGCCCTTGATGCTAGAAGAGTTGGTGAGATGCAAGTGTACTAAGACTAATAAATTTCTTATTTTATGATGATATGGATTGGGCTAAGAGCAATCCTGATCCAGAGTTGTTTGCAAAGAATAAAACAAATAAGATTCAAAACATCCCTATGATTATTAGTAATCCTTGAGAATACCAGATATTATCTGGAGGTACTTCTTTTTGTTCACAAAGGCAGTTTGAAACCCCTCTCTGCAAGAAATATTTCTTCACAGTTTTGGATAGTTTTTTCTTTTTGTCCTAAGTTATCCTGCGTCAGAGCTCATGATGTCAAAAAGGTATATTTTACTGTAACTTCTTCGAGCATTATTTCCCTTGAAGAGATCAGCTGGGAAGTTTCTTTGGCATGTCTCAAATACTTTTGTTAGGTGTTACTTTGCTCTAAATTATGAGAATCTTCCTTGCATGGCATAAGGCCTACTATCCCTGAGGAAGATGATTATTATCAAGCACCAGGGTAACTCTTAAGATATGTTTGTGTTCATCATTGCACTTGGTGCAGAAGTTTTTCTCAAACCTCTGTTTCCTTGTTGGTATTATCTCAGCTTATGGGACAGACCAGTTTGGGAGATAACAGTGTGTTTTGAATAATGAAAACTTTCCCTTTCTTGGGCAGTGTCCTGAGAGCACATTTTCCGATTGTTTCTCCCACTCTTCCTTTTCTTCAGTATTTTGGGGAGAGGCCCTTGTTCTGAGAATAATGAATTGGCCAGACTATCCAACAGTCGTGACCATAACTGGAACCAATCCTGAGTAGACTATAAGTACATTACAGTCAACAGTGTTTTCTGCTATGACCAAATGAGTATTTAGTGAACGCTGAAGGGTTATTTACTTTACCGGATGGTTAAAGAACGGAGGATAATAACTGCTGGGGACTGTGAAATCTCACACTTCATGTGACGCTACCCTGTTTTCTTTGGCATCTGTTTCCAGTAGACTGGTCTCATTACAGGTCTGTATCTGATCTGGTGTATAGTCTTTCTTCTCTTAAGTTTTTGGAATTCCACTTTTATATGCTCAGCAGCCTTTACATAATTTGTTGCAGCTTCACCTGAGAGTCACATTTTTAAGGCCCATATATCTTGTAAAATTTTGAAGCCAGCTCTGGCATGGGTTAAATTTATTCCACTTACAAGCTTACTCTCTTCATCTCAAATATTGGCATCCTTAGATGCATTGCTATCTTCAAAGTGAATGGCTGAGTAAAGTGTTTCCTAATAGATTCCCTTTTTTCTGTATGGTGCAGATGCTGCAAAAATTAATGCCATAATGGTGAGCAACTGCTGAAGTGCTAAGCCCACGCTTGAGTTTATTCAGTATCTTGAACTTTTTCTCCAAGATGACGGTCTTCTTTACCCCCTTTGGAGGTTCACTTGTAGTTGAAATACTTCCTGGATTCTTTAGCATTTTGATTACTGGTTCAAGTAGGCAGAAGTTTAGAAATATACAAGTGGCAAACAATACATCCTTGCTCTTTGAGTACTAATTGAGAACTGGCATGGTAGGCAAAGTGGCATATGCAGCATTAGCACTCCGTAGCTTTCTTTGGTACTTGTCTTCCAGCTTCCTCGAGGAGCACCTTAGTTAAGGAGTTGTGGGTCTTCCGTCAATGGTTCTGGAGATTCCTCCTTCAGAAAAGACAGATCCTGCTGTGTGACCAATTCACCTTTGGAAATGCCTATTCTGCTTTCTTATTTGGAAGTTTTTCTCTAAACCCTGTTTTCTTCATATGGGTATGCCCTCTTTTTCACGTGACAGACTACATAAGAGAGAGGTGCAGGTTTTGAAATTTGAAAACACTTTTCTCTCCAAGGGGTAGTCCTTGAGCATAATTCTTGGTGTCTTTGTCCAGCTCCACCTTCCCTTTTCATATCTTTGAAAATCCTTTCTTTGTATCAACTTTGATTGCTTTTAGGTTGATACCCACAACTTGTACTACGATAAGTGAACTGTTAGTGGTGTGGAGACTGTGGGTTGATGATGTCATCTTAGTGGCATTGCCTGAAATGAACAAGCTACTGCTGTTGAAAGGAGGTTGACAGCAATGTTTCCTACCAGAAAAACCAGGATGTTAGATGATCCTTCCTGATATTTTTAGAAGATATTTCTCATGATTGTGGGACACTTATATTTCTTCACAAGCATGATTTCTGACTATTTACATTTTCAGGTACTTGCTTGATTTGTGAAAAGACAGATATAACCATACAAATCTCATTTTTCATTCCATGTGTTATGCTGTCATAAGTACAGGTTTGCAAAAATGTATGGGGTGGTGTTGTGTGCTTAGATACATTTAGTTTGCATTTGTGTTTCCCCTAAGCTGATCACTCAATTCATACATCCTTTTCTTAATTCTTTACTGTGTGTAACTTTTCAGAATTTGTAGTGAGGATTTTTATAATATATTTATATGTATTTATTTTGCTTTGTCGCTGTCTCCCGCGTTAGCGAGGTAGCGCAAGGAAACATACGAAAGAATGGCCCAACCCA